>CM040621.1:54218250-54495635 GCA_022817965.1 Solanum lycopersicoides | reverse complement strand
TTTTCACAAAACATAAACATCATTTAGCAATTAGAAACACATAAGATAACAATTAACCAAAAATACCATTTAAAGAACTCACTTTACAGTGAGCTATATTCACTGTACAGTGAATTAATTCACTGTTACAGTGAAGCACTTCACCTCACTTTAAGTCTTCCTAGCATGTAATTCCCTCACTTAAAGTCATCCTAAGATTCACTTAAGTCACACAAAGAGAGACCGCCCATACACCCTCTCTAGATGTGCCTAAACGACCCTTAAGATTACCTACAATGAGTCACATACATACTTAGAAAACAATCATAAACATCTATGTAAGATTCATCTACCAAAGGTGATTTCCAAGGTTCACTTGAGTGAGTGTGGAGCGACCGCCCATACAATCTCTATCACACACACACAAGAGATCCTATAGACTACCTCAAATAGAATCATTCTCACTAAACACACCAACACTTAGATTAGAAGACATTCTCCTTCCAAAGACTATCAAAAGACCTACTTAAGTAAATCGAGAAGATAATGTCCATAGTGCAGTGACCTCTCAAGATTACCTAAATAGTCCTTAAGACTTCCTAAGGTTTAGATCATGTCAACAAGATTAACCAACTTCCCTAACTAGAGTCATCCTCAAGACTTCCAAAGATAAGACATGAAGAGACCATCCTTTCATGCCCTCCTCACACTTTAGCTAAGGAATGCTTAAGTCACTTTAGATTAGGTACTCAATTCATTTACATAGTTACTAACATAGGTCATTAGTCATTAGTTCATTAAGACTCATACATAAGACACTCACATACATCACATAAGACACTCACATAAGCATCACATAAGACACTCACATAATGGTCTTGGACAAGACCTAGGAACTCCACATAACACCTTCAAAGTCTATTGTGCAATGTCTAGATAGCGTCCCATACCACCACCTAAACCTCATAAACTTATCTAATGCTAATAGGTATTCCACATGATGAGAATAGGCAATAACCGACATAGACCATGGTAGCAAGACATGGAATCCGAAGTTCTATCCTACTTCGATGAGGTTGTTCTACTTGCCAATGGTAGAACTTGGACACATCCCATGTAGGCACATGGTTAAGGAATATGAAGGGCGTATAAGCATTCAGTCTCTTCTTTAACTGAATCCACTTCCCCCTTACTCATACTCACTCGGTGCTAGCCTTAGTTCTCATAGATTAATTCACATTAAGGTTCATATAAATAGGTCCATATCTAGTTCATGACCTTTACATTCACCCTACCAAAGCAAGGTCCACTAGGGCATAACTCACTTTGGCGACAAGAAGCTCATAGCGACTTCCCTAAGGTATGATATGATGCCGTTCCAGCCAATCAACCTTAAGTCCATCACTCATCACATGAAGGATACCATTACGGCTAACTACTTCACAATTTATAACCTCGCCACTAAGTTCAAGGTTCCACATAAATGACCTCTTATCATTAAGGTCTCACCTATATTTATTTATTCAAGACTAAGAGTTATAACACCCTAATCAAGACATCACATATCCATAATCATATATACATCAAGCAAGAGATACAAGTCAACCAAGACAAGACATCACATACTTCACTTTAACACATAATACAAGTCATTCTAGAAACACTCTAAAACAACCTAACATCTTCAAGTCATCCTATATATCATCATAACATCATTAATATACTCCACATAGACTCATAAAGTCAAGTAGGAATAACCAAGACTTAACCTAACACTACACTCATAATGTCAAGTCAAAGTCTAACATGATCACTTAAGGCAACATAACTAGAAGAATACATACATGACTATATAACTTCACATGTAGATAGGTAATGTCATCAAACTACACAAATAGCCACATAACTTCAAGTAATTGCCAATAAGGCCATGCTCATAATATTGCATAAAGTAACGCCGACAAGGCCACATCAATTGCAAGTAAAACACATAACACCGCCACCATAAGTGGACCATACCAATCACAATAGAATCGAAGTATAATTAATATCAAATTAAGGAAAACGGGGCAGCATACCTTCATCCCCATATCCACACTTCAATTCAATGCCAAATCAACCAATTCAACATCACAAGGCCCTTACCCATGGCCATGAACAATAATTCAAAGCAATAACCATAAAACTCAATGAATCTACATCAATTCAATCTAGGTTTAACAATCTAAGATCAATTATATATCAATTGAATACAATTCTTATATCATTAGAAAGCCCATAAGAAACTACACAACAATTCATCAACATTAGCTTAATATCAAGTAACCCAATAAGTAGTCAAAACTAGGGTTCATCAATTCACATGGGTTCATAGGTAATTTATGTTGAAATCATCAATACAATATCAATTAGATCATAATTCAATGTTTAGAAATCATTTATGCAAGAACCCATGGTAGAATCCCGAAATTGGACAATTCACTTTAGAAAACTTTGTAAAACACTTTGAGGATTGGGCTCCTTGATGAAATAAGTTTCAAGGATCAAAAGCCATACCTCAAGGATGATAATTCTTCACTTTGATGAAGAATTTCCACTCAAAACCCCTCACCAAGCTGCTCTTCCTTCAATGGAGGTTTTGGGATATTTCTAAGAGTTTTGGGTTTTCAATTTGGAAGAATGAAGTCTTTAGGGTGTTAACTACTATATAGTTAATTAAAATACCCATAAGACCCTTAATAAACCGCCTAAACTCTTATTTGGAAGTGGGTGAATTTACAATTCACCCCTGACTTGGCAGAAAAATCTGCACGCAGGGAACAACCCATGACGACCTGCATGACGGGGCGTCATGGCCTTCCGTTGCAAGCAGTAGCTTGCCAAGGGTCCCTCTACACCCTTGGACAAGTCCCCCACGACGACCCTTGTGACGGGGCGTCACAGCCACTACTGGCCGTTGACAGCTCCGTCGCCAAGGCTGCCTGGGACTGCGTGCACATCAGTTTTGGGTCCTTCCTCAAGGACCCTTCGATGGTCCTTGGGGATAATTTCCTGGACGTTTCCAACCCAAATATGATAATCTATAAGTTTAACACCTCTCACATGAATTTCATCCAAAACGAACACATAAAACTCAACGAAACTCGCCTAGACGTACAAGGTCGACTCAAGGCATATCTTTCGAATGCCTTGGACGTTCTTGGTCGTTTGACCTCCAAACATCACGAAACTTTAACCACTGCCTATACATGCTATATTAACTCTATTAAGAACCTTAAAACACCATGAAACACACATAAACACATAAACCACATAAGAGACATTTAGGTGACTTAGTCGTCAAACGTCTTAGTCGTCCCTTGACGTTTGACTTCCAACACCTCTAAATTTTAGCTACTGCCTCTATACCACATATTAAACATATTTAGGACCTTAGAACACCAAGACCAACATGTTAGGCTCTAGTTAACCTATGTCATTTTCGAGGTCTTACAATCTCCCCCACTTGGACAACATTCGTCCTCGAATGACACTTGCCACTCTCCGAACACTTCCAAGATTAGAGACTCAACTAGCAGCACATAACCAACCAACAACACATATCAAGAAGAAATCATCAATTTCACAAATCAAGAGATTCTCAACACAACAAGAAACTAAAAACAATTCTATAACTCATTATGCTACAAAACTCACATGCTTCAATCCAAATAGCAAAAACTCATTTTATATTCAACATCATACTCATATACATCAGTTCTAACCACATTACTACAATTTTAGACCAAAGAATCAAATAGTCATTTTTACAAAAATATTACAGTGAGCAGTTATAAAGTACAGTGATTTTAACAACTTTTCCAAAAATGAAATTTTAGGCAATTCTTTATATAGACATGCTAATATGCAAGATAACATCATTAAACACATCATACAACATGCTCAAAGTTTCAAAACACACAATGCAAGAAGTAAATGAAATTCAATTTCAACCAAACTCCTAAACGTCATGCACATGCAACAAATCAAGGAATTCTATCCCATCTACACACCATACTCCCCCACTTAGAAGGAACTCATACTATCAAAAGAGAAACAAGAACTTACCAACATCATCATCACCATCACCCGGCTTCTCAATTCTAGTCCGAAGTGCATAGAAACGCTTCTTAGTTGGAGCATATTCCTTTGGAACACTAGGCTCAACCCTCTTGCCCTCCTTCCTAGAAGAAATGTTTGGACAATCTCTCACTTTGTGCCCATCCTTTCCACATCCAAAGCAACTAACGGTACCCAACAAACACTCACCATAATGTCTCTTACCACAAGTGGCACATAAAGGTTTGTCATTGCTAGAACCACCTCTCTTCTCAAACTTCTTCTTAGGAACACTAGGTCCATCTTGAGTTTGAACCCTCTTTTTGAACCTAGGTTGCACTTGGTCACTAGCAACACTCCTTTTCAAGTTCCTTGACATCCTACTAATTTTAGACTCTTCAATTGATTGTGCATACACCATGAGTCTAGCCAAAGTCATATTATCATGCAACATAGCCGTACGGCATTCCTCCTTCACTAAATCGGCTACACCCGTCACAAAGCGACTCATTTCATCCCTTGAATTAGTCACTAGGGAAGGTGCATACCTAAACAAAGTCGAGAATTTCAAAGAGTACTCCTCAACACTCATATTGCCTTGCTTGAGATTTGATAAATTCTTCTACTTTCTCTTCCCTCTTCTCACGGGGAAAGTACTTGCCAAGAAAAGCTTTCTTGAATTCTTCCCACTAGGACCCGACTCCACCGATGTATTGTCCTTCCATTGAGTGTACCAAATTTGAGACACATCTCTCAATTGATAAGAAGCCAACTCCGCCTACTCCCTAGATGTAACCCCCATAGCACTCAAAACTTTGTACACACCATCAAGGAATTCTTGGGGATCCTCATTCACCTTAGAGCCAAGAAATATTGGAGGATTCAACCTCACAAAGTCTCTCAACCTAGTTGACATAGTGCTCTCCATAGCATTAACCCTAGGCATCATGTTCAAGTTAGCTTGAGCCGTTACGGCTTGGGCTAAAGCAAGCAAAGCCTCTCCAATCACCCTATTAGACAATTCCGGCACCTCATTACCTCCTCCTACATTAGGAGCATGATCACCTTGAGGAGGCACTTGATTACCTTGAGCACCTTGAACACCTTGCCCACCTTGAGCACCTTGAGGAACTTGCTCAACTTAGGGAAGAACTTCCTCATTACCCCTTCCCTCTTCCATACTTCTAGCGGACATCCTTCTAGTATTCATCTCCTAGAAAACAAGGAAACACATTTAGAAGGATACTCATAACATAACTCTACCGCACGAACATAGGAGTAGAAATGAAGGGAAACACTATCGTCCTATAGCCTCTCGCCCATAGATGTGTCGCGACTCACACCGATGGTCAAGACTCTACTAGACGTGACTTGATGAGACTTTTTGATACATAATACTACTTTCATTAACCTATGCTCTGATACCAACTTTGTCACAACCCGAAACCATACCCTAGAAGATAGGATGAAATCTCGGATTGCGACCGGCGTCGTCGAACTCTCAGAGTTCTAAGACAAGCCTCATTCATATCATTCATTGCATATACATAGTGAAAAGTAGTGCGGAATTAAAACTTTTCACAAAACATAATAACATCATTTAGCAATTAGGAGACACATAAGATAATAATTAACCAAAAATACCATTTAAAGAACTCACTTTACAGTGAGCTATATTCACTGTACAGTGAATTAATTCACTGTTACAGTGAAGCACTTCAACCCTCACTTTAAGTCTTCCTAGCATGTAATTCCCTCACTTAAAGTCATCCTAAGATTCACTTAAGTCACACAAAGAGAGACCGTCCATACACCCTCTCTAGATGTGCCTAAACGACCCTTAAGATTACCTACAATGAGTCACATACATACTAGAAAACAATCATAAACATCTATGTAAGATTCATCTACCAAAGGTGATTATCAAGGTTCACTTGAGTGAGTGTGGAGCGACCGCCCATACAATCTCTATCACACACACACAAGAGATCCTATAGACTACCTCAAATAGAATCATTCTCACTAAACACACCTACACTTAGATTAGAAGACATTCTCCTTCCAAAGACTATCAAAAGACCTACTTAAGTAAATCGAGAAGATAATGTCCATAGTGCAGTGACCTCTTCAAGATTTCCTAAATAGTCCTTAAGACTTGCTAAGGTTTAGATCATGTCAACAAGATTAACCAACTTCCCTAACTAGAGTCATCCTCAAGACTTCCAAAGATAAGACATGAAGAGACCATCGTTTCATGCCCTCCTCACACTTTAGCTAAGGAATAGTTAAGTCACTTTATATTAGGTACTCAATCATTTACATAGTTACTAACATAGGTCATTAGTTCATTAAGACTCATACATCACAAAAGACACTCATATAAAGCATCACATAAGACACTCACATAATGCATCACATAAGACACTCACATAATGGTCTTGGACAAGACCTAGGAACTCCACATAACACCTTCAAAGTCTATTGTGCAATGTCTAGATAGTGTCCCATACCACCACCTAAACCTCATAAACTTATCTAATGCTAAAAGGTATTCCACATGATGAGAATAGGCAATAACCGACATAGACCATGGTAGCAAGACATGGAATCCGAAGTTCTATCCTACTCCGATGAGGTTGTTCTACTTGCCAATGGTAGAACTTGGACACATCCCTTGTAGGCACATGGTTAAGGAATATGAAGGGCGTAATAAGCATTCAGTCTCTTCTTTAACTGAATCCACTTCCCCTTACTCATACTCACTCGGTGCTAGCCTTAGTTCTCATAGATTAATTCACGTTAAGGTTCATATAAATAGGTCTCTTATCTAGTTCATGAACCCATTACATTCACCCTACCAAAGCAAGGTCCACTAGGGCATAACTCACTTTGGCGACAAGAAGCTCATAGAGACTTCCCTAAGGTATGATATGATGCCGTTCCAGCCAATCCACCTTAAGTCCATCACTCATCACATGAAGGATACCATTACGGCTAACTACTTCACAATTTATAACCTCGCCACTAAGTTCAAGGTTCCACATAAATGACCATCTTATCATTAAGGTCTCACCTATATTTATTTATTCAAGACTAAGAGTTATAACACCCTAAATCAAGACATCACATATCCATAATCATATATACATAAAGCAAGAGATACAAGTCAACCAAGACAAGACATCACATACTTCACCTTTAACACATAATACAAGTCATTCTAGAAACACCTCTAAAACAACCTAACATCTTCAAGTCATCCTATATACCATCATAACATCATTAATATAATCCACATAGACTCATAAAGTCAAGTAGAAATAACCAAGACCTAACTTAACACTACACTCATAATGTCAAGTCAAAATCTAACATGATCACTTAAGGCAACATAACTAGAAGAATACATACATGACTATATAACTTCACATGTAGATAGGTAATGTCATCAAACTACACAAATAGCCACATAACTTCAAGTAATTGCCAACAATTCCATGCTCATAATATTGCATAAAGTAACGCCGACAAGGCCACATCAATTGCAAGTAAAACACATAACACCGCCACCATAAGTGGACCATACCAATCACAATAGAATCGAAGTATAATTAATATCAAATTAAGGAAAACGGGGAAGCATACCTTCATCCCCATATCCACACTTCAATTCAATGCCAAATCAACCAATTCAACATCACAAGGCCCTTAGCCATAGCCATGAACAATAATTCAAAGCAATAACCATAAAACTCAATGAATCTACATCAATTCAATCTAGGTTTAAAAATCTAAGATAAATTATATATCAATTGAATACAATTCTTATATCATTAGAAAGCCCATAAGAAACTACACAACAATTCATCAACATTAGCTTAATATCAAGTAACCCAATAAGTAGTCAAAACTAGGGTTCATCAATTCACATGGGTTAATAGGTAATTTATGTTGAAATCATCAATACAATATAAATTAGATCATAATTCAATGTTTTGAATTCATTTATGCAAGAACCCATGGTAGAATCCCGAAATTGGACAATTCACTTTAGAAAACTTTGTAAAACATTTTGAGGATTGGGATCCTTGATGAAATAAGTTTCAAGGATCAAAAGCCATAACTCAAGGATAATAATTGTTTACTTTGATGAAGAATTTCCACTCAAGAACCCCTCACCAAGCTGCCTCTTCAATGGAGTCTTCGATGGAGGTTTTGGGGATATTTCTAAGAGTTATGGATTTTCAATTTGGAAGAATGAAGTCTTTAGGGTGTTAACTATTTATATAGTTAATTAAAATACCCATAAGACCCTTAATAAACCGTCTAAACTCTTATTTGGAAGTGGGGTGAATTTACTAATTCACCCCTGACTTGGCAGAAAAATCTGCACGCAGGGAACAGCCCATGATGACCTGCCCATGACGGGGCGTCACGGCTGAAATGGGGCGTCATGGCCTTCCGTTGCAAGAAACAGTAGCTTGCCAAGGGTCCCCTCTACACCCTTGGACAAGTCCCCCACGACGACACCCTTGTGACGGGGCGTCACAGCCACTACTGGCCATTGACAGCTCCGTCACCAAGGCTGCCTGGGACTGCCTCCACATCAGTTTTGGGTCCTTCCTCAAGGACCCTTCGATGGTCCTTGGGGATAATTTCCCGGACGTTTCCAACCCAAATATGATAATCTATAAGTTTAACACCTCTCACATGAATTTCATCCAAAACGAACACATAAAACTCAATGAAACTCGCCTAAACGTACAAGGTCGACTCAAGGCTTATCTTTCGAATGCCTTGGACGTTCTTGGTCGTTTGACCTACAAACTGCACAAAACTTTAACCACTGCCTATAGATGCTATATTAACTCTATTAAGAACCTTAAAACATCATGAAACACACATAAACACATAAAACCACATAAGACACATTTAGGTGACTTAGTCGTCAAACGTCTTAGTCGTCCCTTGACGTTTGACTTCCAACACCTCTAATATTTTAGCTACTGCCTCTATACCACATATTAAACATATTTAGGACCTTAGTACACCAAGACCAACATGTTAGGCTCTGGTTAACCCATGTCGTTTTCGAGGTCTTACAGTTAGTGAGACGAATGACATGACAAGAAACTCATAATGACCATACCTAGTACGGAAGGCAGTCTTAGAAACGTCCTCTTGTTTCACTCTAAGCTGGTGATACCCTGACCGAAGATCTATTTTAGAAAAGAAACTTGAACCTTGGATTTGATCAAATAGATCATCGATTCTGGGAAGAGGGTATTTGTTCTTTATAGTGACTTTGTTGAGTTGCCGATAATTGATACACATTCTAAGATTTCCATCCGTTTTCTTAACAAACAACACTGGATCACCCCATGGGGATATGCTCGGCTGGATGAAGCCCTTATCAAGTAAATCTTTTAACTGCAACTTCAAATCTTTGAGTTCCGCTGGAGCCATTCTATAGGGAGGAACAGAAATTGGTTTGGTGTTGAGATCTAAGTCAACACCAAAGTCAACTTCACATTCAGGAGGGATTCCTAGTAAATCCTCCGGAAAGACATCTTGAAACTCATTCAGTATGGACACAGAGTCTGTGGAAGGAACTTCATGTTCTAAGTCATTGACTCTGACTAAGTGGCATAAATACCCCTTAGATAACATCTTGTTGTCTTTAAGATTGGAAACTATTTGGCCTGTTGGATTTGAACCACGCCCTTCCCATTTCAACTCTAACTCATTTGGAAACTGAAACCTTACTACCCCGTTTCGACAGTCTATGGTAGCATAGCATTCATGGAGTCAATCCATACTTGAGCCACATCCTTGAGCTGGTATGCAGCCAACTCAGCCTTCTCCTCTTCATTAACACCCTTAGCAGGCATTAGAACCTACCATTCACTCACCTCCATGCGAACGGCCACACTTACCACACGGCTTTCTATCACGCTGGCATTTCTATAATTGCCCTTCTTGCGAAGACCAGATCCTGAGTCTGGCACCTTAGACCACTCGGCCATCCTAATTCTTGTGTTCATTATTCCACACGCACACACAAGAAGGAAGTGAGATTCTAGAATGACACAAAATGTCAAAACTCTAGACAGCACGATAAAGAGTAGAAGAAGGGAAGAAAATTCTAACATCACAAAGTCTCTAAGTCATGATTGTGGTGCAATTCACAACCATAAGCTACAAACTACGCAACGTGGTTGTTTTGAGTCTTAGTTCCTAGGTAATTTAACCTCATGCTCTTATACCAAGTTTGTCACACCCAGAATCTAGACCCCAGATGAGACCGGCGTCGTTAACCTCTCAGAGGTCGCAGACAAGCCTCTTCATAGCTTTTATCACAATCATACAGTTAAATTTGTGGAAAATTTAAAAAATTTAATACTTATTGAAGTGTACATAGACTTCATATAACTGCATAAGAGTGATATACTAATATAGCTCAAACTAAGCAACCTTCTATCAATAGATTAAACAATTGAAATGGAGAATCATAATAATAATAATAGTTTGCCAAATCGGCCTTATTACAAACGCTTGAACAAATGTTTGAAATGAAACGCTAGGGACAACATCCACCAGCTATGTCTAATATACTAAGCAAGAATAATAAGTGTAGCATCCTCGAACTCAAGAGGACCTACCAAAGTCTGGAGATCGCTAATCCAAACCGCTTCGTCGAATCTTCAATCTTCTCTAGAACCTGCACCTATAAAAATAGTAATAATATATGGGGTTAGTACACAATTGTACTAAGTATGGGTGTATTCACATAAACACATAAGTACTATGCATGATCAAGGAAAGCTCTTCCTAAAGCAACATGCCGTTTGTGGAAAGTGAAGTCACTATACTTTCCTAATTCGTTATTCGTGAATCATGCTATGAATATGACATGTTCTCATGTATTTAAAGCACACAACTCATTTTCTATATGAACATAATACCTTGGAATCATGAACATAATTTTAGAACAACTCAAGCAAAAGTTAATAAATTTTCTCCTCTTAGGCCGAGAGCTCATATTCCCAGCCTTAGTTTATTTTTCAGTCTTTTCTTCTTTCTGTTGTGTAGTTCAATGATATCCTTTGATCCTATGTTTTACTTACAAGTGCAATGATTCATTGTAGTCCCATACCTACAATGAATCGAGTAAGTAATCCAAAAGATTAAGGAAATGATTTGGCTACCTTACTCACAAGTTAGATTTTTCATTCTTGTTAAACTGGGCATGAATGTATTTATAAGCCAATCTTTATTGGCTATTCGCATTATTTGATTACTTGCATAATATAAAGATCTTGGGGAATATATTCATACTCCAATATTGGCATAAACCACTAACTTTTTAAAACTTCATTCTTATTAAACATTGATGATTGACATTCTTAAGCTCTTGCTTACTTAGTTCACTTTGAACTTACGCTTCTTCTTCTTTGATCTGTTGTTCACTTTGAACATGCTACTTTCATTCTTTCTTACTTTCTTAAAGAAATCTTTAGCATTAACTGATATAGATCATGCGAGCTAACATGAAATCCAGTGTCTTCCCCACACCGAAAAGAGGTGCTTCACCAGCTAAGGTGAAACCGAACCCAGTGTCTTCCCCACACCGAAAATAGGTGGTTCACCAGCTAAAGTGAAACCAATTCCAGTGTCTTCCCCACACCGAAAAGATGTGGTTCACGGCTAAAGTGAAACCGAATACTTTCTTGAGCTTTTAACCGACATAGATCATTTGAGCTAAACATGAAATCCAGTGTCTTTCCCACACCGAAAAGAGGTGGTATCCCCGGCCAAAGTGAAACTGAATACTACCTAGCATTCTTAGGTGGAGTCATCCATTAGCTAGTCCATATGCTCGCAACATAGTTCAAAGACTAGGAGACTTCGTAGACCCTAGTCCACCTGGGTGGTGATCTCTTCTCATGAGGCTTACATGTGCTGGCACAAGCTCATTGCTAGTCTATCGGTGCTTAGGTCAGATTTATTTTACTTTACAACTTTTAGAGTTGACTCAAACATTATAGAAGCTTGCTTCCAGTATGAGGTATACTTATCTCAATGGATGACTGGTCATCCCTTTTCTATATTTGATGAATATGAACTTAAATCTTACATTATCATCATGGTGCGACTGATACTTGTCTCACGGATTCTAGCACCCTCTTATGTGAGTATTTTTGGCATAATCGTTTAAGTCCAAGTGAGGTCTGTCTCACTTCCTTTAACACTCTATATTAGGACAATTTCATAACTTAAGCTTTTATTTATTTCATTACTCACCTTATCTTGTTCAACGTTAATTGATAGTCTTGTACCATTCTGTATGGAAGTTATAAGGACTTATTCGATGCTATTATATTCACAAGTTTGTGTGGATGGGGTATGTTGGGACTTGTCCCAATTGTTGGCATACCCTATGTTATGAGTTCATTGAGTTAAGATTGGTATGGCTTTACATATTTTGGAAATAATATTGCTAGCCAATTTATTGGCATAAATCAAACTATGATATTATCACTAGCCAAGTCAATTATTTCATGAATACATTATAGTAATCTCATCATGTTAACAAGCCAACTTTTAATACTTTATTAGCCTATACGAACAATCCAATGAACAACTTATAACAATTTCATCTTCTCGAACACAAGTAGGCATTACAACATTTATCATCTCATGTAAATAATATCCTAAGAATACGGATCTAACATGTAGGTTTATAAATCACAGAAACATACACATAATGATCAGTTAGCACCATACCAACAACATGCTTGAGAGTTACATTATACATACTACAAGAATCGAAAATCGGGAGAACTAGGGAGGTGAACATGTGATTCATTGGGAACATCCCTAGTTTCGATATTCTTGATTTCAAAACGTTTGAAAAGCCTTTTGGGGAAAGGAATCCAAGAGAGAAAACCCATACCTTACTGTATAATTGAATCTACGATGATCACTTTGCACGAAAACCTTGAAGAACCGCCTTAAAATCGCCTAAGGTTTTTCTTATGTTGTTCACTATTTTTAGTCGTAGGGTTTACTGATGAATAACGTGAGTCTAAGTCTTTAGGAACTGAATATGACTAATTCAACTTAGACTGAATAACTTAATTAAATAAATCAATTAGTTAATTACCAAAATGCCCCTCCTAAATTGACTAAAGATAGGATAACACTTGACTTAACCGAAATCTGGAAATTGCTTAAGGGTTTCGTTTTGACCATTTCAATTAATTAATTAAGTTGCTAATTTAATTAATTAAGTAACCTAGGGTGATTACTAAAATACCCCTAAGTTGTGAGGACCATAACTAACCCTTTGGACCATCCTAGGTTAAACTAGGATGTTTCTTTAGTTAGTTACTTGGTTAGTGTCACCCGATTAGGTCTTATGTTGTCGGGTCCACTAGTTAGTTGTTCTTAGTCCTAGGTTAGTTAGCTAGTTAGGTCAGTTAGTTAGACCTAGGACCGGTTAGGGATTTTGGCCCCACGTGGCTTGACCCGGACGCGCGCATGTCCCCTAACCGCTCTAACCGAATCGGTTAGCTTAGTCTCTCGGTCGATTGCACATGTGTTGCCGTGCACTTTTCTAACTAACCACTCTGGAAAGTTCATTTGGAATGTTCACTTATTGTCCCAAGGATTCTCACTATGTCCTTGGGCACTTTTTAATCTACATGATCATTTTAAGTGATAATGTGCTATGGTACCTAGGCTTGACACTTGGATGCCTAGTACATAATGTGAGTGTATGTGAAGAATATAGTTATTTTATCTTAGGTTCTTCATTGCAGTTACAATTCTTAAACAAGCTTGGATTATATTTTAAATACTTGCTAATACATAAAATTTGGCTAACACCCTTAAGCCAATATTCTTTAATATGCCCAATATTACTCAATATTGGGCATTGGGATGCCTATGTATCCTTATACGTACTCTTAAAACCTAATAGGCTCTTCACTAGACATGTACATTTTCTGGAATGTTACAATCGATGCCTCACTAAACCACGTCTATGAAGATTCTTATTCATAATTGTGAAGGGCGCCACTCTTATGAATGAGAGACTATGTGATGCTTAGGAAATCCTCATCTTCTTGCATTCCTATGTCGTGCCTCTAGAGTCTTACTTTATGTGTTCTTTTCACCTAAGACTTTTATTGTGGTTATGGGTATTAATACTAGAAGGGCAGCCGCAAGAAGGTCTGAGGAAGGGATTGCTAATGCGGGAGCGCATGACAACCAAGATCCTTCGCAAGACAATCAAGTTCCTCCACTTGAAAAAGTTGTTATGGGTGATCAAGTTCCGGTCGTTCCTCCACCTATGACGTATGGAGAGATAAAGGAGGCTTTTCTAAATTTGGCCGAATCCATGACTTCTCAAGTCCAAGCTATGACGTCTCAAACGAATCGGGAAGTTGGACCTCGTATGCCTCCACATGCTAGCACTATGGCTTCTCGTTTGAAAGACTTTACTAGTATGAACCCTCCTATGTTTTTCGGGTCAAAAGCGGATGAAGAGACCCAAGATTTCCTTGATGATGTCTATAAGATCTTATTTCTATGGGTGTGACTAAGGGTGAAAAGGTCGAGTTTGCCGCCTATCAACTCAAAGATGTGGCGCAAACTTGGTACACTCAATGGAGGGACAATAGGGTGCTAAGAGGTGGTCCGGTGACTTGGGAGATCTTCAAGAGAGCCTTCCTTTATAGGTTCTTTCTTAGAAAGTTGAGGGAAGCTAAGGTGGAAGAATTAATCAACCTTCGCCAAGGAGGTATGAGTGTACTTGATCACTCCTTGAAGTTTACTAAATTATCTAAGTATGCTCCATCCTTGGTGTCTAACCCAAGGGATGTGATGAGTCGTATTCTTACGAGAGTGTCCGATGACTTGGTAGAAGAATGCCGTTCGGCTTGCTTCATGATAATATGAATATCTCTCGTCTAATGGTTCATGCTCAACAAGTGGAAAAAACTAGACTTAGGAGGAACAATAGAGAGGCCAATAGGCCAAGTCTTATGAAAGTGGTTCTTCAAAGGGGAGGTTGGAAATCCAAGATAAGCCTAGATTTAAGAAGAGGTTCTCCAACCAAGTCCCTTCCAAATTTCCCAAGGCTGGTGATGATAGGGTGTCTAACCCTAAGTCTCAAAAGGGAAGAGGTACCAGTTCACCAAGCAAGAAGCCTACTTGTGGAAAATGTGGCAAGAAACATATGGGTGAATGCCTAGTTGGGACGGACAATTGCTTCGGGTGTGGTAAAAGTGGTCACAAGGTTGGAGATTGCCCTAATGTGAAGGGGCAAGACAAGGGAAGTGGGAAAGCAAGTGGTTCTAATGTTGATGCTCCAAGAAAGAATTGCTTTTATGCTCTCCACTCTAGGGGTGAACAAGAGAGTTCTCCCGATATGGTGACCGGTATGTTACGAGTCTTCTCTTTAAATATTTATACTTTACTTGATCCGGGTGCTACCTTGTCATTTTTTACCCCTTTGGTATCTAGAAAGTTTGATATTTTGCCAAATATCTTAAATGAACCTTTTATGGTGACTACACCGCTAGGTGATTCGGTGGTTGCAAAAAGGGTATATAGAAATTGTCTTATAATGTTGCCCAATAGAGTTATCCATGTTGAATTAGTAGAACTTGATATGGTTGATTTTGATGTCATTTTGGGAATGGATTAGTTGCACACTTGTTTTGCTTCCATTGATTGTAGGACAAGAGTGGTCAAGTTTAATTTTCCTAAGAACACATCTTAGAGTGGAAGGGGGAAAATTTTATTCCTAGATGTTGTATCATTTCTTGTCTAAAGGCTTGTAAGATGATCTCTAAATGGTGTTTATGCCATATTGTAAGAGTCAAAGATTTAGACTCCGAAACTCCTCCCATTGAGTTAGTCCCCATAGTGAGGGAATTTCTGGAGCTCTTTCCTAATGATCTTCCCGGAATTCCTCCCGAACGAGAAATTGATTTTGGTATCGATTTGCTACCAGAGACATATTCCATTTTAATTCCTCCTTACTGGATGGCTCTGTCCGAATTGAAAGAGTTAAAGGCTCAACTCAAGGATTTACTAGACAAAGGCTTCATTCAACCTAGTATTTCTCCATGGGGTGCTCCGATTCTATTTGTGAAGAAGAATGATGGGTCACTTAGGATGTGTATTGACTACCGGCAACTCAATAAAGTGACCATTAAGAATAATTATCCTCTCCCTCGGATTGACGACTTGTTTGATCAACTCCAAGGGGCAAGCTACTTTTCCAAAATTGACCTGAGGTCGGGATATCACCAACTTAGGGTGAGAGATGAAGATATTCCCAAAACGGCCTTTCAAAGAATATATGGTCACTATGAGTTTAGAGTGATGTCTTTTGGGTTGACTAATTCTCCGACAGCATTTATGGACCTAATGAATAGGGTGCTCCGGAATTACCTAGATGCCTTTGTGATTGTCTTCATAGATTAAATCTTGGTATATTCGAAGAATGAGAGTGAACATATAGACCATTTGAGAGTGGTGTTACAAGTCTTGAAGGAACAACAACTATTTTTCAAGTATAGAAAATGTTAGTTTTGGTTAAGGTCGGTGGTGTTTATTGGTCATGTCATCTCTAGTGAGGGTGTAGAGGTTGATCCAAAGAAAACCGAGGCGGTCAGAAATTGGCCTAGACCTTTGGATCCAATCGATATAAGAAGTTTCTTAGGTCTAGCCGGGTACTATAGGAGGTTTGTGGATGGTTTTGCATCTATTGCATCTTCTTTGACTACTTTGACCCAAAAGAATGTGAAATTTGAGTGGTCGGAGGCATGTGAAAGAAGCTTCTAAATCTTGAAAGATAGGCCTACCACCACTTCGGTATTGACTTATCGAAGGGTACCAAGGGCTTTGTGGTATATTGTGATGCGTCCCGAGTGGGATTGGGTTGTGTCCTTATGCAACATGGGAAGGTTATAGCCTAGGCCTCTAGGCAACTCAAGGTTCATGAGAAGAACTACCCAACTCATGATCTTGAGTTAGCCGTCGTGGTGTTTGATTAAAAAATATGGAGGCATTACCTATATGGTGTTCATGTTGATGTGTATACTAACCACAAGAGTCTTCAATATGTGTTTACTCAAAAGGAGCTAAATCTCCGACAACGAAGGTGGTTGGAATTGTTGAAAGATTACGACATGAGTGTTCTCTACCACCCCAGCAAGGCCAACGTAGTTGTGGTTGCTCTAAGTCATATGACCATGAGTAGTGTGTCTCATGTGAAAGAAGACAAGAAAGACTTAGTGAAGGATGTCCATAGGTTGGCTCGTTTGGGTGTTCGATTGGAAGATTCTCCTAATGGTGGTTTTATGGTTCATCATAACTCCGAATCGTCTTTGGTGGTTGAGGTGAAGTCTAAGCAACACCTTGATTCATCATTGATGGAGTTAAAGGAATCGGTTCTTGGTAAGCTTATTGAGTCATTCTCCTTAGGGGGGATGGTGTTTTGAGGTACCAAGGGAGGTTGTGTGTTCCCAATGTATGATTTGAGAAACCATATCCTAAAGGAAGCTCATGGTTCCCGTTATTTAATTCATCTGGGTTCTACTAAGATGTATCATGACCTTAGAAAAGTATTTTTGTGGGATGGATTGAAAAGGGACATAGCAGAATTTGTTGCAAAGTGTCCAAATTGCCAACAAGTGAAAGTCGAGCACCAAAAGCCTAGTGGGTTACTTCAAGAAATACAAGTTCCCACTTGGAAGTGGGAAGACATTAATATGGACTGCGTAGTGGGTTTGCCTCGGACATGAAGGCAAAATGACTCTATATGGGTGGTTGTGGATAGGTTGACAAAATCCACTCACTTTATCCCTGTTAAGTCTACTTATTCGGCGGAAGAGTATGAAAGAATCTATATCAACGAGATTGTGAGTCTTCATGGGATCCCTTTATCCATCATTTCGGATAGAGGTGCTCAATTTACTTCTCGATTTTGGAGGTCGTTCCAAAAATAGTTGGGTACTCAAGTGAAGTTAAGCACAGCTTTTCATCCCAAACGGATGGTCAAGCAGCGCGTACTATTCAAACCCTTGAGGATATGCTTAGATCTTGTCTCATTGATTAAAAGGAAAGTAAGGATGAACACTTTCCTTTGGTTGATTTCTCTTATAACAATAGTTACCATTTGACTATATCAATGGCTCCTTTTGAGGCTTTGTATGGTAGGAGATGTAGATCTCCGGTTGGGTGGTTCGAGATTGGCGAGTCTTCACTCTTTGGTCCCGAATTGATCTATAAGACTTTGGAGAAATTTCATATGATAAGGAACCAATTGAAAACAACCTATAGCCGGCAAAAGTCTTATGCTGACAATAGAAGAAAAGATTTGGAATTTGAAGAAGGTGATAAGGTGTATTTGAAAATTTCACCTATGAAAGGGGTGATGAGGTTTGGCAAGAAAGGGAAGTTAAGTCATCGCTATGTGGGTCCCTATGAAATCTTGCAAAGGGTTGGTAAGGTTGTACACGGGTTGAGATTACCTAGTGAGCTAGCTTCGGTTCACCCGGTATTCCATGTCTCAATGCTTAAGAAGTGCATTGGTGACTCCGAGTCCATTCTTCCTATTGAGGGTCTAAGTGTGGATGAGAACCTCTCCTATGAATAGGTTCCCGTGGAAATCCTTGATCGACAAGTGAAGAAGTTGAGGAAAAAGGAGGTGACCTCCGTAAAGGTGTTATGAAGGAACCACCTAGTTGAGGGAGCAACATGGGAGGCCGAGGCCGATATGAAGTCTCGTTATCCTCATATCTTTGCTAATTAAGGTTAGTTGTTCCTATTAATAATGAATATATGAGTAACTTGAATTTGAATTGTTTTCAAAGATATGCAAAAATTATGGTAAAAAGGTTTATGCTAAAATGAGTTTTCATGGAAAATGCTCTTTTGCTTGATTTGCACTTATTTGTGTATTTGGTATGCTGTTGCCTTTATGAAATGATATTGAGCATGTTGATGTGTTTTGAAAGAAGTTTTGGCATAAGTGACTCTTTATGTGAGGCTCTCCCTGATGCGAAACTCAAATAATTGGATTTCAATGCAAGTAAACAACACCGAGGGAGAAAGAAAAGAAAAAGTGATATTGAAACTTATTTTATGCTATGTTGAATTTGACATAAGAGTATGATGTTTAAAATAAATAAATAAGAATTTAATTTCTGTTTTATTTTTTTATTTTTTTTTTTATTTATTTTAGTAGTATTGAATATCACGTTTCATGTCATCCATTTTTCAGTTAAAATTGATAGATTATTTTTTTTGTCGTACATTTGAACAATTTCATTGCAATACAACAACAATATAGTGAAACCCTACAAATGAGATATGAGAGATATTTTTTATATTTGTAACTCTCTTAAATTCCAAGACCTAAACTAGAGCCTCACATGTTGGTCTAAGTTTGGTAACACTATTTTAAGACCTAAAATAATGTTTATAAGTCATTTAGGAAGTTTTAGAGTCAAGACGTCAAGAAATATCCATGACGTCCGGAGACTAGTTAAAGAGGTGCTAATGTGTCTTAGCCTATTTCACGGGGTTTTAGGAGTCGGAATTTGATGAAATTTGGTGGAAAGGTGTTAAACATGTATTAAAGTAGGTTTAGAGTTGAAAAGTTCGGGTACAACTCCCCAAGGACCACCCTAAGGGTCCTTGGAGAGGACCCTTGCATTTGACCCAAATTCTGCAAAATTTGGTAGTGTACACAGTAGCTACCTACGATTGCAGGCGACGAGGCGTAGCCTGGACGACAGGGCGTCGATGCCTCCGTTGTTGAACACTTAGCCAAATTTCAAGACTGGTCCAAAAGACCAGTCTCTGAACTTACCTAAGGATGTGCAGTACGGTGGGGGGCAAGGGGCGTAGATTGACCTACGGACAGTAGAGGTCTCGTAGGTCAACTCTATAATTCGCTGTTGAGTTTTGAGTTGGTTCAATTAATTAGTTAATTATTTAGGGGATTAATTAGGGGTTAATGGGTGGTTAATTAAGTGACTATATAAGCTACCCTAAGTCTAAACCCAACTTAACACCCCACAATTCCCAAACTCAAATTACTCTTCCTTCTCTCTACTTTCTCTCTCCCAAAGAAGACTCTATTGAAGGGCAAGTTCTAAGGTTCTAGGGAAGAAATAACATCACTTTTCTACATCAATCTTCAAGAATTAACAAGGTATGGGAACTTTTCACCTTTGGGATTCCTTTCCCAAAAGGGTTCTTCCAAATTGATTTCCAAAAGATGATTTGAACATCGGTTTCTTTCTAATCCGAAATTGATCTTTCAAATTGTATTGTTCTTGATTTCTAATTATTATTATGGTTATATTATGATTTATTATTGTTAAATAATGGTAGTTCTTGATGTTAAACATAGTATGTGGAATAGATCATGAATTGACCTAAATACCCTAACCCTAGGTTATGAACTCATGTTGAATTGATTAGGATTGATGCAATTGACTTAGTGCTTGTGTTAGTTACTATTATAATTATGTTATCACACCTATTGATGGATGAATTTGGTTGGTTGATGGTAAGACCATGGATGATGGTTTTTGAAGGAGAACTGGTAAGACTTTGTGAGCTTGAACCTTTACTTCAATTGTGATGGCTTGTACTTGGTGATGAAGTTCAATTGAAGCATATCTTGTGATTTGATTAAGTAGGCGTTGGTATGATGATGAAATTGAAATGTCTTGATTATGTGAAGGTGTGAGATTATGTTTAAGATGTAATGATGTAAGGTTGGTTATGAATTGCCTATGTGTCTTATTATGACATGATGATGATAATGTGTTAATCTCACATATGAGGGTTATATTGAAAGAATATTCTCATGAAATTCCTAATGAGATAATGACTATGACTACACAAGGGGTTAGTTTCCTATGACCTAAACTAAGTTATGGTTGTTAAAGGAAGACTTAAAGACATTTCAAAAGGGACTCTAGCTTAGCACCGAGTGAACTAGTAGTGAGGAGTGTCCCTTCCCAAGTAAGGAAGGTAGGTTCACTATTGTACTCATGAGATTGGAGATTATAATGCAATGTGCATAAAGAGGGTCCAAAGTATATCTCCTAGTTTTTGAACCATGTTGCCCCATAGGAATACTAGCTAGTGGGTCCACCTAGAATGCTATGTTCATGTTTTGGTACTACTTTGGCAAGTAGTCCTTCTTTCGGTGTAGGGTTTCATGACACCGGATTCCATATTTAGATCTTGTGGTCTATGTCGGTTAAGGCAAGTGTTCACGAAAGAAAAATGAAGTAATGAAGTGAACACTAACTAGGGTGACTTAAGGGGTTTGACTTAGTTTAGGTAGGGGTATGGGACTCTACCTATACATTGCACTAGTTGGCCGTGAGTGAAGTCCTAGAAGGTTGTTCTTATGTATTATAAAGTAAATGCTATGCATATATTGACTTTACATGTTGATGATACTATATTATGTTAGTTTCACTTATGAACATGCTATTGGTTTATATTGCTAAATATGATGACGACTACCCTTGATGCTATGTTATGTGAGATTAGGCATTACTTGTGGTCCTTTGTTGGGTTTACTTGGTTGAGTAAGCTTATGGGGTTTTACTTGGTCATTGCACTTGTAGACTTGATGGTGGGTTAGGAGCAAGGGTCTTGCATATGATGTAATGTTATGAACTCTTATTCATGCTTTGTTGTTATAACATGATGTTGGAGTTGTTTTAATTATGTACTCAAGTATCTAATATACATTTTGACTTGGTTATACATTGATGATGTTGATCTTGCGTTGTATATGGTTTTGTCTTAAGGAATATGTGGTCATTGGCTTATATGGGTTCTTGGTTCTGCATAAGGATTTTCAAAGTAACTTAGCATGGTTTTGAACAAATGTCCCCTTTAGCATGATTTCAAATGTTCTATGTGCATCTTTCCATACTTAGTACAAGTGTGTACTAACCCATATTTCGATATTTCTACAATTATGTAGGTTCCGACCGTTGAGCTTCTAGAGGGCCATTTGAAGAAGACTTGGATTCTCATTCTCCAAGTTTGGTAGGTCCTCACCTTCAGAGGAATATGCCACTGTCTAGATAGTTGATGTTGCTTTAGTCTTAAAGACAAGTTAGTTCCTTCTCTTTCATTTGAAGACTATTATTATATATGCCTATATGTGGCTTTTGTTGTAATGAAGTAAGGATTATGCCCGAATGTTGTACTCGATTTAGATGGTTTAAATGTGAGACATTTTTTATTAGAATATCTTTATATTATGTATGTGAACTAAAAGTAGAAGTCTATGTAATGCTTCCCATGTGATGAGCCTATTTAACTCCCTATGTATACATGATGTGTAAGCGAGAGGTCTATGTAAACCTCACAAGATAGATGTATATGAAAAGTTTTAAATTTTCCGCAGTTTAACCTATGATATGCAATGACGAATGCTAAGAGGTTACTCTTAGTCCTCTCCGAGGACGACGACGACGGTTACATCTAGGGGGTGCTCCCCAGATGTGACAATATTTTTCTCTGTTTATTGCCAAACTTGCAGTCCATAATATTCTAACAAAATGTGCGCCTTTTATTTTTGTAATTAACTAAATCAAAATATATTAACTTTATATATATATATATATATATATATATATATATATATATATATATATATATATATATATATATATATATATATATATATATGTAGTAATTGCACAGGCCCAACATTTTGTGTTTATAAGTGATTATTGATCCTAAGATGTTCTGCATAGTAACTTGGTGCTGCAAAAAGATAGTACACAAGAAAAAAAAAGTAATATAGCATATGCATAAGCAAAAAATTTAATGCAACGATCATATGCAATTACCTAGCTCCAATCTAGTCAAAGTAGGGACAATCCTCAAGATCAAATTTTTTACTAAGTGGCATTCAATATCACAGAGTTGTAGTAACATAAACATGTTTAATGTACAATCAAGTTAGAATATCTATAAACAAACTTAAGTAATGTGTGCCTCATACAAAAGGTTGTGTTAGTTTTTGGCGATGACAATGTTTGCTAAGAAATAAACATGTCCAACTTCTAGTTGTCCCGACCATTTCTAGCACTCTTATACTCTTCTTTTATGAGAAGATTTGAAGAAGTGAATATTATAAAAGTTTCTTTGAGGACAATTGAGGAATAGAACAAAAGGTTCTTTCAAAAGGTCTTCAATTTAAAAGATCCGAAGATTAAATCTTTGTAGCATCCAAAAGTTTAGTTTGTTTTGATATTTTCACTCTTATACACAATCCAATGGATGGAAAGCAAGTTGTTTCCATGACTTCACTTGTACATACCCAACCTTCCCCATAGAGTGACGGTTGTGTATAATTTCATGTACTCCTTCATAATTGTTTCTCTGAAAACAGTACACCAAAAGAAAATTCTCAAACAAATAAAAAAGAAGCATGTCATGTAGAAGCTAGTATGTACATACCATCACAATGGGAGAAGAGCCTTATATATTAAAATAGTGCATTAAATTTGAAAATTGTACATGCAAGCAAGATGACAGCAGAACACATGCAGTCTTATTCAATCCATATTCTAAGCAACATATATAACATTATCCATATTATAAAAGAGGAATTAGAGATATTAAATAATCATCATAAACACAATTCATATTTAAAATAAGGGATACTAAATAAGCATCACGAACACAATTATTTTGGTTGTTTTAATCCTTTCTAGGAAATAAGCAATATATTATTTCTCACTACCTCGAGAAAATATCAACCATCATAAAGAAGTATTGTGAGGGATTCTTTACAACCGCACACAACCAAAAGATATTAAATAAAATAGAGCACATAAACCACATACCAAAAGGACAAAATAGCGAAATACGGATGTATTCTAGGTTGTTGGATGAGAAAAGCACATTCACATCTTTGAACATAATTTTTGAATATTTAAGATTCCAAAATAGAAAAAAAAAAATCAATGATTGACCTGTCAACCATTTTGCCACTCTGATGATCTAATTCATGTGGTGTAATTCTGCTTTGTGTTCTTTCAAAGAACTGAAACTCAAGTTGTCTTGCTGCAATGACAAAGGCAGTTTCATCTAGTGATTCTGCTTCATAGGAGATCTAACCTATTTTTTTGTTCACATCAGGAATAACAATATGACAAATCTCCAGCACCCAAAAAACCTTTGTATCATATCTCGATAAGGCTCGTGGATCCATTAACCATTCATTATACACTCATCTTTAAAGTTGAATCCTTTAATAGATTTCTTCGAGTTAAGAGCGGGGTCACTTAATTCCTTCACGTCATTGGAAGTATCACCTACTTCTTGTGCTCTGTCTCTTTTTTCTACCTTTGTCACAACATGTCCATATGCAACACCTGCTATTGAACATTTGAAAAAATCCATGGAGTTGCATGTTAAGGTGTATGTTTTGACTGAGTACTGTGTTGACCTACCTAAGTCCCTCATTCACATTAGATGTTCTGGAATGATCTGGCTTATTTGTTTCCTCATGGTACATCTTCCTACCTTGATTGATGAATATGCGCTGTAAAACCTTCACAATTTCAATAAACACATGTAGCGAAATTGGAATCAAGTAACCCTACAACATAAGGGTTGTAAGAAAATGAAAAAATGCAACCAGCGAAGCTCTTTGGGATCTTAAAAGACATTTATCTTGTCTGGTTGAAGATAACACCTCCTTAGTTTCCCACCAGAAATGTCATTTTTTGTTTTAATCCCAAAAAATATAGATCCAATAAAAGCTATTGTAATCAAGGTACCAAAAAGAACAGATATTTTATCCATCTTTATCTCAATCCCACTCCTCTTAGAAAGAGGATCTGTAGAATTATGCATAATTTTTTTGTCATGACCAGTAAAAATAACCACACCATAAAGTATTGTGTAGCTTGGAACCTCGCAAAAGTATTTGTTGCACTGAAAGAAGGTTCTGTTGATGATCATAATACAACGTTCAAATGAAAGTATAAAGATCTTCATTTGGATCTTCACACTTAAACAACAACTTTAAAAGTTTGAGAAGAACCATTGTCTTGCAGAGAGGATGTGATATTGAATGCATGCTTCACCTTAAGGTTTGTCTATCCATCACCATTGGAGGTTTCAATATAACAAATTATTAAAGATGGCATTACTTAGTTAGTTGAGGTTCATTATGTAATTAATAGAAATTAGAGGAGTAGTTAGCAAATAGGTAGTTAAAGTAGTTACAAAATATTCTTCTCTTTCTTTTATAAATACTAACTAAACATGTTAGTTAGAGGTAGAAAAGAGTTAACAATTTACAGAATACAAAGTTGAGTTTCTTCTTCTTCTAAACTTCATCTGAGAATCTGCACATTGCAGATTACTCAATCTTCAAAGCTTTCATGGTATCAGAGCCTTTGAGGCAGTAAACGATTGTGCAAATCACTGCATATCATCTACATAAGCAACAGACGAATCCATGGCAACAGTTGATAACGAGCTGCCGGAAAAACTAAGCCATAATCATCCTCTGTTCTTGAACACCATTGACAATTCTGGTGTATTGCTCAGTTCAATTCAATTGACTGGAGCCGATAACTATTCAGTATGGAGTCGAGCATTAAAGATTGCAATTATAGGTCGAAATAAGTTGGGATTTATCGATGGTTCATGTCAAAAGGAAGCATATGGTCCAAATCTGGTGAATCTGTGGGAAAGATGCAATGCGATTGTATTATCTTGGATCATGAATTGTGTTTCTAAAGAGTTACTTGGAGGCATTGTTTACTCTACAAATGCTGCATCTGTATGGAAAGATCTGGCTGAGCGATATGATAAAGTTGATGGATCTCGTATCTTCCAACTACACAAAGAAATCGCCACTGTGAGTCAAGGTACTAGTTCAATTTCAACATATTTCTCTAGATTACGTGAACTATGGGTAGAATATGATAGTCTAACTCCTGTTCCAAGTTGTGAGTGTGTAAATTCAAGAGAATTTGTGAAATTTGTACACAATCAGAAGTTACTTCAGTTTCTTATAGGGTTAAATGACTCATATGAACAAGCTAGAGGACATATATTGATGATGATACCTCTACCTTCATTGAACAAAACATATTCAATCTTAATTGAAAGAGAAAGCCAGAGAACCATGTCACAAGTCTCTAGTAGTGCTAATTGTTCTGAATTAAATGCCATGTTCACTTCTGGAAACAATACTAATGCTATGGTGCCTAGATCAAGACCCTACAACAGTTCTAGCTATGATCCAAATGCTTTCTGTGATTACTGTAGAAGAACATGTCATACACAAGCTGTTTGCTATCAGCTTCATGGTTTTCCCCCAGGATTTGAAAGAAAGAAGAAAAATCCTAACAATACATATCAGGGGAGAGGAAGATCGAGTAATGAGTATCATGGAAGAGGAAGGTTTAACAATGACAGGAGGCAAAATATTACTGCTAACAATGCAGTAAGTGATGGTGATATAGGTGTTAATAGAGGTGAAAATTCAAGAAGTCAGGGTTATGGAAGAGGAGCAATAAACACTGAACATGTTGAATATCAAAAAGGCATGACTATGTTACAAGAACAATATAATCAGATTCTACACATGCTTGGACAAACTAATATGCAGCAAGAAAATTCAGAAGGAGCATCTACATCACACTACAATGCTAATGTAGTCCAAGCTAAGTGCTCCTCAGCAAGTGAATCAGCAGGTAATGAAGCTGCTCTTATTGTAACATCAGTCAAGAATGGCTGAATAATAGATTCTGGTGCAACAAATCATATGACTCATAACTCAGATATCCTTACTCATATGCATCCACTTCCTAGTAACAAGTCTAGAAATGTTCAATTACCCAATGGTGATACAAACCAAATTACTCATATAGGTTCCTGCAATATAACTTCTCAAAACACTCTAAGGAATGTTCTTCTTATTCCTGAATTTAAATTCAATTTACTATCAGTTTCACAAATTACTAAAGATCTTAAATGTGCTGTGTGCTTCTTTCCTAATTTTGTTACTCTCCAGGACCTCTCCAATGGGCAGGTGAAGGTGATTGGTAGAGAACATGATGGTCTTTATATACTGCCTAACAACTCCTTATCTCCTCTCAACACAAATGAAAAATGTTCATCACATTTAGCTCATGAAGACAGTCACTTCACAGATACACAAGCTTTATTGTGGCATCAAAGGCTAGGACATACTTCTTCCAATGTTCTGGCTCATCTATTAGATATTTCACCTAGTAAATATTCTAAAGATCTACATAATTGTATCATTTGCCCCTTGGCAAAACAACATAGATTACCATTTCCAAATAGTACTACTGTTTCTACTTCTTCTTTTCAGCTATTGCATATTGATGTCTGGGGTCCTTTTAACACCCCTACCTATGATGGACATAAATTCTTTGTTACTATAGTTGATGATTGTACCAGATTACTATGGTTGTTTCTAATAAGAATGAAGAGTGATGTTTGTGTTGTTCTGAAAAACTTCTTCATCCTTGCTAAAACTCAGTTCAATGCTGTAGTTAAAATGGTTAGAACTGACAATGGATCTGAGTTTGTAAATGCTGAGTGTCACAAACTATTTACAAGCTTAGGTATTATTCATCAGAGAACTTGCATACATACACCTCAGCAAAATGGTGTTGCAGAGAGAAAACACAAACATATTCTTGAAGTAGCTAGAGCAATCAAATTTCAAGGACATATTCCTATCAGGTTTTGGGGTCATTGCATAATTGCAGCTGCTTACATAATAAATGTGTTACCTACTCCAGTGTTACATGGTAAATCTCCTCATGAAGTGTTCCATAAAACTAAACCTACTCTACAGCATTTGAGAGTTTTGGGTTGCTTATGTTTTGCAAAGAATATGTATATACATGATAAGTTTCAACCAAGAAGTATTGTTGCTGTTCATATGGGATATAGTACTACTACTAAGGGTTATCTACTCTACAATATTAAAGAAAAACAGTTCTTCATTAGCAGAGATGTGGAATTTAGGGAAACCACATTTCCATTTGCAGTTTCTTCTACTACTGAATGGCACTTGTTTCCTTCTGTTAATGTTCCATTAGAAGCATCACAGGCTGTGTCCCCATCTGGTGTAGTTGAGTCCACTGAACAATCTACAGAAGTGTCTAATGATCAAATTTCTGAGGTTAGAAGATCACAAAGGAGTACCAAAGCTCCTCTATGGATGCAAGATTATGTTGCTTCTGCTCATCTCACTCCTAGCAGACCTCTATATTCTATTGACAAATATCTTGGCTATGATTATCTGTCTAAGTCCTATCAGGCATTTCTTTCCTCTTTTGGTCATGAAGTTGAACCTAGTACTTTTGAAGAAGCATGTAAAGATCCCAGATGGGTTGAAGCCATGCAGGCTGAAATCTCAGCCTTGGAAACTCATCAGACTTGGAAAGTAGTACCTTTACCTCCACACAAAAAGGCCATTGGTTGTAAGTGGATTTTTAAAATAAAATATCAAGCTTCAGGGGAGGTTGAAAGATTCAAAGCTCGACTAGTTGCAAAGGGATTTAACCAAAGAGAGGGACTAGATTATAAAGAAACTTTTTCTCCTGTTGTTAAGATGGTTACAGTTAGAAGTGTGTTGGCTTTGGCTGCTGTTGAAAACTGGCATATTCATCAAATGGATGTGTCAAATGCATTCCTTCAAGGGGACTTATTTGATGAAGTTTATATGAATCTACCTCAAGGTTTTCAGCTTCCTAAGGGATTTATTGTGCAGGGGGAGAAACCAGTGTGTAGGCTCACTAAATCCCTCTATGGGTTGAAGCAAGCCCCTAGACAGTGGAATGTGAAGCTCACAGATGCACTCATCAGGTTGGGATTTACACAGAGTCATGCAGATTATTCATTGTTCATTAAGAAAACAAAAACATCATTGGTTATACTTCTAGTATATGTTGATGATATGATGATTACAGGTAATGACCTTAGTCTTATTCAACAAACCAAAGAAGTTTTGCAGGATACTTTTAAGATGAAAGACCTGGGAGAACTCAGATATTTCCTAGGAATTGAATTTGCTAGATCACAAGAAGGGATTGTCATGCATCAAAGGAAATATTCTCTTGAAATCATTTCTGAAGCTGGACTTGGAGCTGCTAAACCAGCTTCTACACCTATTGATCCTTATGTACAGTTGACTACAAAGGAGTATGATGAAATAAATGGAACTGGAAAAGAAGATAAGCTACTGGAGGATCCAACAGCATATAGAAGATTAGTTGGAAAATTGTTGTATCTAAATGTTACCAGGCCTGACATTGCTTTTGCTACACAAACACTGAGTCAGTTTCTTCATCAACCTAAACAATCTCATCTCAGTGCTGCACTTAAGGTTGTAAAATATGTCAAGGGACAAGCAGGACTAGGTGTATTATTATCCAGCAAGAACAACAAACAGTTAAAGGTCTATTGTGATTCAGATTGGGGAGCTTGTTTACACACCAGAAGATCTGTTACTGGATTCATAGTTAAGCTGGGAGATTCACTAATATCATGGAAATCAAAGAAACAAGGAACTATATCTAGAAGTTCAGCTGAAGCTGAGTATAGAAGCATGGCAAGTGCTGTTGCTGAAGTAGTATGGATAACAAAATTATTCAAGGAACTTGGAGCTGATGCAGTAACACCAGCCATCATTTATAGTGATAGCAAGTCAGCTATACAAATTGCTGCCAATCCAGTATTACATGAGAGAACTAAGCATATAGAATTGGATTGTCATTTCATAAGAGAGAAAATTCAGAATGGTCTAATTCAAACTGAATATCTGCATACCAAAGAGCAAGAGGCTGATATACTAACTAAAGGTCTTAACAAGTTTCAACATGAATACTTATTATCCAAGTTTGGAGTATTGAATCTGTTCACTCCTACAAACTTGAGGGGGAGTATTAAAGATGGCATTACTTAGTTAGTTGAGGTTCATTATGTAATTAATAGAAATTAGAGGAGTAGTTAGCAAATAGGTAGTTAAAGTAGTTACAAAATATTCTTCTCTTTCTTTTATAAATACTAACTAAACATGTTAGTTAGAGGTAGAAAAGAGTTAACAATTTACAGAATACAAAGTTGAGTTTCTTCTTCTTCTAAACTTCATCTGAGAATCTGCACATTGCAGATTACTCAATCTTCAAAGCTTTCACAAATTCCATCCTCGTAACTGGATGAAAGAAAAATGAAATCAGTGGTTCCTTGTACACCTTAATAAGATCACCAACTCGTAAATAGTTATATCTAGTCCCTTGGAAAGTATTATTTTCAGTGTATACGTTTATTTTTCGGTTATTGGCGTCTATATCTTGAAAAATATTACACAAAAAGAACTAAAATTTTACAAAGAAGGACCAACGAATATATTCCTGAACTTGCTTACAACTAACTAAAAGCATGTCAAGTTGCAAATATTTTTTTTGTCAAACTACAAGAAACAAAGGAATGCCAACATGGACTAAGAGCAAACTATTGATTAAAAAGTAAGAGCACAACCTTGAAAACACAACTAACGACATTAGAGAATCATAGCGATTTTTCTTCGACATGACATTCAGATCACTCACATTATATTACATCTGAGATACGTGCATTTTTCGTCCATAATTAAGTGATGGCATGGTGATTCTCTTTCATATTGCTTCAAAGCTACATGTAGTATTTTTTTAAAAAAATTATGTACTACATTTATGGGGTGAAACAAATATGTGTGTGTGCGCGCGCGCGTGCTTGTGTTTGGTGGATAGTAACATATAAAAACTCAATTTTTTTGGGAGCGTGCATCGCACGTGTATCACCCAAGAATCTACTTTCCCACAAAGTCCTACCTTAATTAGTCCAAAGACTTTCAAGATTATAAATTCATGAAGAACATGTTTCCACACAGAGTATGTTACCTTGAAAACTAACATAAATCAAGATCTAATGGTATGATACTACAGGTCAATAAGTAAACAAAAAAAACCTTTAAAACTATGAGAAATTGAACTCCAAATGACACCTAAAAATTAAAATGTCAAGTGAATTTCAGTGATAACATCAAGATAGGAAATCAATATTCTCTAGAATCAATTTAGGATGCTATTTGTACTACCATGTGATGTGTGCGTTCACCAAAAGAAGACACTTATTTCATAAAAACTCGAGAAAAATATGAGAAAATTAGAGAAAAGAGGCTCAAATTGGAGTGCTTACCGATAAATAGCAAAACAATCACATGAACTCATGAAATAACTTTAAATAGCTATTTCATATTCCCGACTCTCTAGCAAATATCAAATTGAAGAAACATGAAACAGTAAGAATTAAAGAAGCCATAAAAATGACATGCAAACTACCAATATAAACTGTTTTTTAAATCAAAGACTACCTTTAAGGTAGTATCGGTTCCAATAGTCTTAAAAAATAAAAGATTCATAAAAAATTTAGAAAAATATGATGAGAAAGACGGGGAGCCCTATGAGTAACACTGATGAAGAACTAAATTGAAGTAAAGAGAATTTGAAAAGATTACCGCCACTGTTTAAGAGAGATTTGAAATTTGGGATTGCAAACTTTTGATCAGTACGAGAAATGACTAACACTGATGAAGGACGAAATTGAAACAAAGAGAATTTGAAAAGATTACCGCCACTGTTGAAGAAGGATTTGAGATTTGGGGTTGCAAGCTTTTGATCAGTAAAAGGGATCTTGGAAATATGGACACAATTATCCCACGTTTAGAGTAGAGAATAGGTAAAATTAAAAGTTAAAGAGTTAATCCCACAAATTTCTTTGCACATTGTACAACTAATTTGATGCACTGTTAGTCCTTTCAACTGCTATTTCTAAATAAGAGGAATACATATATATATATATATATATATATATATATATATATATATATATATATATATATAATTTCTTAAAAATATTTGTTATAAATATATGTTTATTAATTATTATATATTCAAGAAACAATATGCATCTTAAATACCTAATTACTTAGTATCATTTACAAAAGACACATATTTTTCAAATATTAACTTTTAATTTTTGAAAGCTAACCTTTATTTTGTAAATTTTAATTTAACTGTGTATTTATATTAATGCAATCAAACAATATGCAAATATGTGATTGTAATTAATGTTATACTGTATAATTACTTAATTGTGTAGTTATATCAAACTTCAATTACTCCCTCCGTTTAAAAAAGATTTGCCTAATTTGACTTGGAATAGAGTTTAAAAAAAGAATTTTTTTTATCTTGTGGTTCTAAATTAAAGTTATGTCAAATGTACCAAAATGTCCTTTAATCTTGTGGCCTTAAACATGCTACGAAGTTAAAGTTAAAGTTTTGCCAAAAAAGAAAATGAGTCATTCTTTATGAAATAAACTTAAAAATAATGAGGTCATTCTTTTTTAAACGGAGAAAGTATCATATAACTTTTTAAATACTTTTTAAATAAACTATAAAAAAATGAAAATTGCAAAATTATGCATACATCAAAGGTACAATTGCAACTTAAATAAATCCAAATTCATCTTTGAAAAGGTTCCTTGGCCTAATTATTAAATTGGATAATTATGATAAAGACTGAGGAAAGAAAAAAAAAAGGTAAAGATGACTCTACACATAGTGATGGAGCCACCCCTACTATTGAGAAAGATAGCCCTTTTGTGGAGGGAGGGACAACCCACTCATTCCTAACTCCTACACCTTTACTTTAATAATTAAATATTTATTCTAGTACTTAATTATGGATTAGGGAATTGAGAGGTGGAGGGAAGAGAACAAAGGGAAAAGTGAGAAAAACTTTAACTCATATTTTGCTAAGATAAGGTGGATGCCCTTATCCATCTAATTTGACTTCTTTGTAATTTAAATCCATCCCTTAATCACTATCACACTTTTCACTTTCTTTCATCCAAAATATTCCACACCCCAATATCAAAATACTAATCAAAATTTTCTATATTTTAAATTTAAGTAAGAAAGGCAATGAGAAAACGAGCCTCGAGGAAAGGACAATGATGGGAGCTAAAAACTCAATTGAATGTTATATCAAATTGTATTAGCTTATTATAATTAATAAATTAAGTAAAAACTTATATTAATTAATAACACAATAAAAAATATGCATTTGTTAATTTGATTTAACTACTAAGACACATGAGTATTTTATTCTTTTACCATTTTGACTGTGTAAAAGATACCCAAAACTAGGTATAAAAGTTGCAAAAGATTTATCTCAAATATTAATGCCATAAAATCCGTTTGATTGCATACTACACTAATAATAATTTTTCTTTCTCTAATTACATAAAGAGGGAGTTGAAGGCTTAAGTAGGACGTTGATGTGCATGTTTCATGAAGGTATTTTTGGAAAAAGCAATAAACAAGTAAACAACAACAATATTTAATTTTTTGGTTCCACTTTAATTCATTTTAGTGTAAAAGTTCAAAATTATTTAACTAACACCATTTAAATTTATTAATATTTATTTTACACTTAATAAGATGATTTACTACCACCTGATACGTATAGCTAAAGTTAAAAAAATTAAAATAGAATTATAAATACTATTAAAAAATTAAATTTATGAACAAATATTGACCTCACTCATTTGGTAAAACGTATAAAATAAAGTTAAACATATTGTATTAGTAATACTTGTATTTATTATACATATGTTATTTGTTATGCATTGTTTGATTTAGTATATTAAAACAAACTGCATATCATCCACAATTATGATGAAAAATATGTAAAAAAATTTTGAGAAAGAATTATATGTTTTCACCATGCTAATGCATAACGCAGAGAACTAATGTATACATTATTTTTGCTAATATATTCTACCAAAAAAATAATAGTAATGAAAAGAAAAACGCCTATTTCCACGGAAAGGAAAGTGACATGTTTGAATATTTACTTGATTGTTTGATCTTTGTTTAAAATCGTAGTCCTTAGAAATAGGCTTGTTTGTTTGTTATTTACTTATATATTTATTAATATTTGTGAGTGAAAGATGAAATGAGTATAAAGTAAGTAATCTTGTTTATTTTAGAAATTAGATAATTGTAAAGATTATTAGAGATTGATTAAGAAATATGTAAGTGGAGTGATGATTACTATTTAATACCCAAAACCAAAAGGGGGAAATATATTTATATTACAATCATTATTAAAACAAGGGAAAAACACTCTTCCCCTCAACGGGCCGTCCTACTCTAAAACGGCGTTTATCGTAATTCCGTTAACTGACGTGGTTCAAAAAGTAGTATGAAGCTTGAGCGATTGACCCTAATTCCGTCTACCGACTCCGACGGCCGTCTCAACGGCGCCGATGATTCCAACAAAGTTCCCAGGCTTCCTCGTTGGACTAGACAAGAAATTCTTGTACTGATACAGGGGAAAAAGGTTACTGAAAACAGGATCCGTCGAGGACGAACTGGAGTTGTTGAATTAGGTTCACCACAGGTTGAACCCAAGTGGGCTTCTGTTTCTTCCTACTGTAAAAGACATGGGGTTAACCGTGGACCAGTTCAATGCCGAAAGAGATGGAGTAATTTGGCTGGAGATTTTAAGAAGATTAAAGAGTGGGAGTCTCAGATAAAAGAAGAAACTGACTCCTTTTGGGTCATGAGGAATGATTTGAGAAGAGACAAAAAATTACCTGGATTTTTCGATAGGGAAGTCTATGATATTCTTGATCGTGGAAGTGGAGATGCCGATGCCGATGCCCATGCCCATGAAGAAGGAGGCTTGGTTTTGGCTTTGGGCTCACAAGTTTTGTTTGATAGTGGGAAAAGTGCTGCATCAGGGGATGATGCCTTGTTTTCTGATTTTGAGCCTGATGAAACTCCTCATAAACCAATCAATGACCCTCCTATTCCTACTCCAATTTCAGGTTTTTTTTTTACATAGTTATAGCGTGTGATTAAATTAATATTGTATTAGTTGTAAATATATTTTCCATATGTGAAAACCACCCCACCCTGAACTCATGTCTTTATGTTTTGTACTTGTATTAGTTTCACACACAAACAATTTTGTACTGCATATTTACTTTGTTGAATTAGATTCTTGGGTGGAAATGAAATTATTTTTTATGAGATATCTTGTCTTTTAAAGATTTGTGTACATGGGTGGGTGCTCAAAAGTAATAGAATTGATATACCTCTAATGGTGTCTTCAAGTTTAAAGCATTTCTTCTTACGAAGATGAGTACATCTTTTTATTATTCTATTTTGAATAGCAATGGCCTGCCCAATATGAATGCTCTCTTCTGTTACAATCCATTTTCCCAAGTTTATTTTCAGCTTCTATTCTTTAGCATGGAGGTCTTGGTCATTCAGAGACACTTTTAGCAGTTTTTAAACATCCTCTTGTTTGCTTTAAGGTAAGCACTATAGAACTCTCTAGTATTTCACGTACCTTTTCAGTGCACCTTTCATAAGTTTGAACTTCTTCCATTTTCTTTCCATATGACTACCAGTACTGTTTAGACCCATGTATCAGTCACAATGTGTTGGAACTCAATATATCCTACCAAGTGATTCAGGACTTGAATGGTTTAAGGACTTCTAGTCTGTCCCTCCTCCATTGTGACACATAGCAAAGAATGGTCAGAAAAGTGAGGGTCCGTTAACATCTACTTCTAGATAAAGCCATCGTTTCATACATGCATGATTGACCACTGCCCTGTCAAGTTTACTATCTATATGTGAACTTGTCCATGCAAAGAATCTCCCTGTAGGCCTAAGTTCATTAGGCTAGTAATTCACCATGTCTTCAGTATCCCTGATCTCTGCATCCATGACTTGGGTGCTCGTATCCTTCCCTCTGAGAATTGAGTTGAAGTCCCCCATTATGAGCTGTGAGTTTTGGACAATAGAGTTCAGGTTTTCAATTGCAGACCACAACTCCTTCCTATCCTCAATTGTATGAAGTCCATATGTGCCAGTAAAACTAATCAGATAGTCTCTGCAATGATTTTAATAGAGCAGTGAATAAATGGGCTAATATCCAAGATACTAACCTGAACCACCCCAGGATTCCAGAGTTGCCAGATTCTACCTGTCATTGGCACCGCAATTTGAAAGCCACATCCATCCTGGCATTACCCTCATGGTTATTTGGCTAGCTTTTTGTTGAGTCACTCTATGTTCCACAGCAAGTCAGCAATAATATCAACATGCTCTTTTTTATTACCCTGGGAAATTCCTTGTGCTTTTGCAACTTATTAAACCCCCTAACTTATTATTTTTATCAACGCTGCATAACTTAGGCAGAATTTGATACTGTATGTAGAGTAGTTATGAAGTGTGACTAAATTTATAATACAGCATTTTTCATCTCAAAATATTGTATTAGTTGTGACTATATTTTTTCATATGTGAAAAACTGTACGACTCGGAAATCAGGTCCCAATATTTTGTGTTTTGTACTAGTACTAGTTTCACTACAAACAATTTTGTACTGCATATTTACTTTGTCGTGGCTGGAATTAGAATCTTGGTGGAAATGAAATTATTTATCATTAGGGGTGTGTTTGGTATGGAGGAAAATGTTTTCCATGGAAAATGTTTTCCTAGAAAATGTTTTCCTGGAAAACAAGTAGATTTTGGACTTATTTTCTCATGTTTGGTTGGTGAGTAGAAAATATTTTCCGGAAATGATTTTTAGTGTTTGATTTATGAATGAAAAATATTTTTGAGAGAAATCTTTTATTTTTACTAGAGTAAAAAATAATTTATGAAATTAAAAATATTTTTTAAAATCAAAATTATTATTTTTTAGGGGCGGTGGTGGGAGTGGGGTGGGGAGTAGTGGGTGGGGGCGGGGGGAGGGGAGGGGTAGGAGTGAAAAAATAAAATTTTGAAGTTGATAGTATTTTTAAAAAATAAAATTAATTTTTTGGGGGTTTGGGGTGGGGTGGGGCGGGGGGAGGGGGTAGGAGTTTAAAAATAAAAATTTGAAGTTGAAAATATTTTTTATATTTGATTTTTTTGGGGGAGGGGGCTGGCCGGTGGTGGGGGTCAGGGATCGGGTGAAAAAATTAAATTTTAAAATTGAAAAATATTTTTTTAAAATTGATGTTTTTAAAAAAAAAAATGTAATTTGAAATTGGAGGAGAGTTTTGGAAAATGTTTTCCTTAATTTTTTAAGGGAAGTCATTTTCCTTAATTTTGAGGAAAATGAGTTGATTTGGAAAATATTTTCCAAAACTTTTGTCCCAACCAAACAAGGGAAAATTGGAAAACATTTTCCAGAAAATGTTTTCCTTCATACCAAACACACTCTAGATGTCTTGTCTTTAAACATTTGCGTACTTGGGTGCTCAAAACAATAGAATTGCACTACAATGGTGATATTGTATACCTCTAATGGTTTTATATCAAGTTTATATCATTTCTTTTTCCGAAGATGATATCTTTTTCTTGTTCTATTTCGAATCGCAATGGACTGCCCAATACTAGTTAAATTCAATTATAGCAATACAACAATATACCAAGTAAGATTTCTTAAGTGAGGTCTTGGTAGGGTGATGTGTATGCAACTCCCCTGCCCTGTAAAGCTAGAAAAGGTTATTTTTTGACAGACCCTCAGTTAAACCAAGGCATATCCAAATCAGTAAGAAAAGGAAATACAGTAGTGAAAAATCATATAGAAAATAATAGTATCAACAACAAATAGTACGATAAACGAAGAAGTAATAATATGTAAAATCTAAAATCGAAGAATAGGGTAATAAGAGAATGATAATAATACTACTAAAAAGAAAAACTTGACAGCACTCGATTTAATTCTCGGCCTTCATATTCCCCTATCTAGGGTTATGTCCTCAATAAGCTGCATGTATTTCATGTTTTTATCTAGTCTCTCCCTAATATAAGCTACAAGTCCACCTTTAGCCTCCGAACATGTCCACAAAGCTATCGTAGGTACTCTGTCATAAGCTTTTTTTTCTAGGTCAATGAACATATATGATAGTCTCTCTTCCTTTCCCTATACTGCTACATCATAGTAGAATGTCCAGCATGAATCCAATTCAATTATATAGAAATAAAAATTTAAATTAGGTAATAATATTCATTTTCCTTCCCTCTAGAAAGTACTATATTTTCCTCTACCTCTTCGCTTGGTGGAATTCAAATTGTTTTGAACTTATTATTTAGGTTCTTTGTAAGTATTTTTGTTTCTCTTCTTCTTTTTTTTCTCTCTTCGCTGTTAATACTTTTTGGAGGTGGCCAGCATAACCCTTAATGCTGAGGAATACAAGTTACCCGTTTCAAAAAAATAAATAAAATTATTTGGTCATCTTAATTATCTTGAACTTGTTATTTGGTTTTCACCCTCTTTCTTTCTATCAATTATTTGTTTTTTCCCTATTCTTTGTGTCTCCTTTTCCTTTCCTCCAGTATGTACCTAGTTTTAATATTTAGGTCTGGAATTCGATCAGCTTCTTGAAGTTGTTTTGAACTTATTATCTTGATTTTGGATTGCAGAGCAACAACATCAACCACTCTCTCAAGTTTCTCCTACACAAGGTACGTCTATATAATGTTAATTCTGCACACACCGAAAGGTTTCTTTCTTTTAGTTAATTCTATTTGTTTTCTTGTGTTGCCCTCAAATGTTTATATTTGGTTAATATTGGGTTATAACTGAGATATGCGGATTACAGAAACTGAAAGAAGACAGATATATTCATCTGATTGCGTCAGTTGTGGTGCTACTATAATTTTTATGAAGTCACACTCTTGACAAAAGTGAAATATTTGAGGGTTGGATATATAGAAGAGTTATTCTAGGAGATTGGGTAATATTTGGTTGAAGTTTGAAGGAAAAAGGGAGAATTTGAATTTCCCCCCAAATTTTCCCAATATTTTATGTGGACAAAAGGCTGGTCATCATTCTATAGACAATTTGAGTAGCAACTTACTACTGCTAGTCCATAAAAATAGCAAGGAGTTTTATTTGCATTTGGCTTTAAGCTATACTCCAACAACCTAATATACATACATATATAGCAAATTCTGTATTTTGTCATTGGTTGCGCCATACACAGGAGGCCAAGAAAGCTCTACTTAAACTTGGCTTACTCTGCTGGCTTCCTAGTCATCCGTCATGGTTTTGTACGACTAGGGATGGCAATGTGGCGGGGGCAGGGCGGGGCAGAAAGAGCTTAACCTGCAAATTTTTTAAGCTGACACGCTCCGCCCTTCATAACAACTTTTTTCATTTTCAACCCCCCCGAACTCGCCCCACATAATTTTTTAAATATTTTTTTTCTAGTTAAGTTTGATACTAAAAGTAAAGTTTTCATTAAGTTGTATTTATTTAATAGATAATGACTTAATTGTTTTTTCTTCTTAGAAGTCAATTGGGAAACACATAAGAAATTGTATTATTTTTTATTGGACCATTTTCATCTACTATCTTGAATATTTAAGTAGCTTTAAAGAAATTATCTTAATAAATAATGCTCTATCACTCTTATAACATGTAAAGAATTAAAATTAAGTTTGATCCCACATAAAATTACATATACCTACAACCCGCCCCTCCCCGCAACAATTTTTTAAAAACCCACTTCAACCTGCCCTGCCCTGCCCTACATAGCCTTAAACCCCACCCCGCCATGCATCCGCTCCGCCCCGTTGCCATCCCTATGTATGCCAACCTAAATTAGATATTCTGTTTCTTATAGTATCCAAAAAATATCTGTTCAATACCCCATATAGCTAGCATTTATTGTTTACAATGGTCAGCCTTGGCAACGTGTACCGTTATTCATAATTGGAGTGCTTCATATTCTGGCAACAGAATGCTCATGATCTCACAAGTTCAGGATAAACAAATCAGTCGGTGCCCTTGTAAAAATCAGTTGGTAATCACAATAATCTGATAACAGGAAAAGCCCAAAATAATCCCTTTCCTTGGCTTTAGACTCGAAGTCATCCCTATCGCTTCTTTCACATGGAGCATTAATAATTCTTCACTTTTGAAATATTGGTGTCTCTAGGTCCCTTCTTAACCTCTGTCTGTGCACATGGATTCACGTCCCATAGAAACAATTTGAAAAGATAAGTATAATGGAACTCACAATATTGTGACAAACTATATTTCTTCTTGAACTTATTCTTGTAGTTGCAGCCCAAAAGCTTAGGAGTTACGTTCTAGAACAAAATACACACTAGAAAGCTTAAATAAACTCTTGTTCTCTTAGTAAGACTCATCATTTGATCTTTGATTTGCACTTTTATAAATTTATTTTGCTTCGCAATCACTTTATAGTGAGAAATTTCAAATAGCATAATGTTATCTGTGAAATAAAATTGGAATTTCACCTATAATTCCAATTCGAGGCCAAGTTATGAACTTTAATTTACTTGCTAATCCAATACCCACATAACCTTTAAGTATAGTTAGAATTGCGTACAACTTCTACAGATTCCACAGCCACACACACACAAGTATTCACTTTAACTTTTTGAATAAACTAGTACAAATATTTGACGTTAAAGTTGAAACGTCTAGTGATAATCTTCTCAACATACATTAGGGGCAAATTAGTACATGGATGTACTCAAGCTCACAACTCTTTGATGATAGTTAACAACTTGTGGTTGTTTTGTTGTCCGTAGTGAAACACACCCTAGAACTCATAAACTGTGATTTTTTATGAAACTGGAAACTTAGTCTCTCTATATCCACAGGTATACTACAACAAAAGTGTAGTCCCCTTTAAAAGCTTTACAACATACTGAATAAAACAGTCTTAGTCTAAACTGTTGCCTATAAACAATCTAGCACATCAAAGATATCTTCTGTTCTAGTTAATATATCTTGTTTACACCAAAAATAGAAAAGAGCTAAACAGTTCATCTTGATCTTTCTGTAAGCTATTTTGCCCATTTTCAAAACTCCTGTTGTTTCTCTCTTTCCAGATTGTCCACCAAATACATGATGGGACAAGTTTCCATCTTTTCTCCTTATTAGAAGCATTGCCATCTCTATTCCAGTTGCTCCGGACTCCTTTAATGCTCCCTGGTTTCACACATCTTATCTCCTTTAGACAATGAATATTCTCCATAATTGTTCTGTCCATGTCCAATGCAATAAATATGATTAATTGTCTCAGCATTTTCTCCACATAAAGTACATCTAGAAGCCAACTAATAGCCTTTTTTCTTTAGATTTTCATGTGTCAAAACTGCTTCTTTTGTCAATAACCATATAAAGCAGTTTATTTTGTAGGGTACTTTTGTTTTCCAGATCATCTTCCATGGACATTTTGTCTCTTGTCCAACATTCTTGTTGAGTTCCTTATGAATTGAATTTATTATAAACTAGTAAAATTATCCGCGGGATTAAATATCACAGAATTTATAAATTAAAATTAAAACACTATATTATCTTACATACAAGATTACGTAGTACCAAACATTAATAATTAATAATGTAAAGAAAAATGAAATTTATTACTTCTTGTCATTTATCCTTAATAACATATGCATAAATTAATGACCGTAAAAATAGATACCAAAAATTGTAACACAAGGAATGGTGCCAGTAAGCCATTCAACAGGAACTAAGTACACAAATATTTAATGTGAAGAAGAAGGAGGATGAGTTCATAATTTTCATTGTTTTAAAATTAAAATAACAGGAAATCCCTATATTTATAAACAACAAAGGGTAGTCTGAACAAATGTTTATTGTGCCTTGTTGGAAATGTTACAACTCTTTGGAAAAGTTGCAACCTTCGGAAAGATCACAACCTTTCATAAAAGTCACAACTTTTCATAAAAGTCGCAACTTTCAATAAAGTCGCAACTCTTCATAAAAGTCACAACTCTTCATAAAAGCCACAACTTTTCATAAAAGTCACAACTCTTCATTAAAGACACAACTTTTCATAAAAGTCGCAACTTTTCATAAAAGGGAAAGGATAGTTTTGGAAATAAATAAATTTAAAAGGGAATTTTTGTTTGTGGTGGCGCCACGTAGGCGAGCCTAAGGTTTTCTTATATATATATATACGATATACGATATACGATATACGATATACGATATACGATATACGATATACGATATACGATATACGATATACGATATACGATATACGATATGACATGATTGAATTTACTGAGAATTGACCTTTGGTATCATTCTTCCAAACCAATAAGTCCTTTTCAGTGAGGTTGCTAAAATAGTCTACTAAATCTTGAAATTTTGCCACTTTGTCTCTCCCAATCATGAATGTTCCTCCTTGTGAACAAATTTCATCCTTGTCCAGTCCACATTGCAGCCACGGTGGCCTGTTGATGTTGGCATAAATGAACAATTCAGGATGCAACTGTTTCATAGGGACACACCCATTCCCCACTTATCCTCTACGAAGGTTGTCTTTGAACCATCTCCCACTTCTACCTTGGTTCTGTGATATAGCTGTGAGAAATATAGGAAAAGAATAGTATTGAATTGTTGTTGTATCTACATTATTACATGAGACCCTATTTATAGACCATAGAATACAATCCTTTACCAAATAGGATACTATTTAGTAGTCCTATTCCTATTCTAATAGGATTATATAAACCTATTCCTATTTTAATAGTATTGTATAAACTATTCCTGTTCTAATAGAATTGTATAAACCTATTCATATTCTAACACTCCCCCTCAAGCTAGTGCGTACAATTCATGCACCTAGCTTGTTACAAATGTAATTAACACGGGGACTGATGAGGGGCTTGGTGAGATATTTGCAGACTTCACAAAATTGACGGTCAATCTTAATATGCTTGTCTTCTCATTAAATACTGGATTTGATGGATTTGATGCATAATGCCAGTAAATCTCAATGTGCTTAATCTTCGCATGAAATACTGAATTTGATTCATAATGTTGGTGTTGAACTTCCCAACCCAAGCTTGAGAAAAAATTGTTCTAGACCATAGAGTGATTTGCACAATCGATGACACAACACAATCGACATATAAGGCTACTAAACTCCCCCTGAGCAACGAAGTGCTCAAATCTAATATAAAGTATATGGATCATGTTGGCATCAATAGATGAGTTAATATTAAATAAGAAAGTCACCAAAATAATTATTGGAACATGTTCATATGCCATAGTATTAGATTTGATGGCTAAAAATGGTCACAATCTAAGAAATAAAATTATATAGATATGGTCGGAATGATGTCACGACCCAACTAGAAAATAGAAATTATATAGGATAGTTGGAACGACCCCATTGACAAAAAAAGAGAAATAATATGGGTAGGGTCGGAATGATGGCACGACCCCTAATGAAAAAGAGAAATTATATAGGTAGGATTGGAATGATGGCACAACCCTACGCAAATCAGATTTGAGGAGTCACCGGAAAAGACAAATGGAACTATGCAAATCAAATCTAAGTTACTAAAAAGACACATGATGTTATGCAACTCAGATATGAGAAAATTGTTCGGAAAAAAAAATCCACAGTACTACACAAATTCAATATGAAAAGTAGTCCGGGAGATGCACGGTGCTACGCAAATCAGATATGCAAAAAAAAAAGGTAGTCACCGAAAAGATGGGACGGTGCTACAAAATTAAATATGAAAAAGTAGTCACCGAAATGATGGGACGGTGCTACAAAATTAAATATAGGAAAATAGTCACTAGAAAGATACACGGTGACCCAACTTTTGCTAACATAGTCATTGGCCGGACGGGCGACATATATGAGTAATAGCCGCCCGCCGACAGCGAAAGCTCTTTGATTGTTTACCAAGATCGTAGAGGCTCTGATACCATGTGAGAAATATAGGAAAAGAATAGTATTGAATTGTTGTTGTATCTACATTATTACATGAGACCCTATTTATAGACCATAGAATACAATCCTTTACCAAATAGGATACTATTTAGTAGTCCTATTCCTATTCTAATAGGATTATATAAACCTATTCCTATTTTAATAGTATTGTATAAACTATTCCTGTTCTAATAGAATTGTATAAACCTATTCATATTCTAACAATAGCAATGGCCATAGATTTCTGATTGCGCTCCGTACAGTGCCTTTATGTGGAGTACTTATCATTTTAGTCATCCACTTATCTTCCATGCCATATTTTGTTATGATGACCTCTTTCCAGAGCATGTTATCTTCATTTGCAAACTTCCACCACCACTTCATCATTAGATTCATCGTTAGACTTTGGTTTTGTTTCTCAGGTTTCTTAAAAATGTTCTCGTCTTCCATCTTCTGACTTCTTTCCCCTGTGTTTTTTAAGCTTCAATAAAGAGTGATACAAACCATTTTAGAGTTTTGTGACTGACTCCTACTCTCCTCATTAAATTCCTGCTGCGCTCGATCCACTACCATGTTTCTGCTCCTAAATGGCATTTAGTGATCTCGTATGATTTGAAGCCAGCATTGTAGTAAATGCTGTTTTCCCCTAGTGCATTAAATCTGGCCATCTCCCGTAAAAGGACCCCCCCAAAAGGAAAGAAATCCAAAGCTGACTAAAGGCAGGCTAAGAAAAACTTTTCCTCAATCTTAGTGCCTGAGCGCATTCAGAAAGGATTTCCTTCTGGTTGTGATTTTAAAACCTAAATTATACGCCTTACAGCTATGTTTGGAACATGGTGACTTCATAAAACCACCAGCTAGAAGGCCCAAATATGTTCCTCCTATTTATTTCCTTTTTCTTCTTCGTCGTATTTTTCTTTGGTTCTTTGATTTTGCTCCACATACATGTGGAAAGCTCAGAAGAATCTGGTTCGCAGATCAATTAGTTATGGTAACAGAGAGAAAGCTAAAGAACCAACAAAATCATGGATATGTATACTGAAGTGAAACACAGCAAAAATATTCAGCAAGTACAAAATAAAAATCATGACACTTGATGCAGCTAGAAGTAAAAGTTTAAGAAGGAATTTAGTTTGTATCAGATGATATACAAAAGGAGACTAGTAAACAGACGTTTACAAGATCAAAACGTTTAATATCAAATGAATGGTATGGAAGAGACTAAATGTGCACCAATGTTTCAACCATAGAGGACTATTAGTGCTCCATGTGAAAGAAAGGGGATGACTATGAGTCTAAAGTCAAAGATAAGGGATTATTTTGTTATTGTTTTTTTCTCTTTTAACACATTGCCTGGTTATTTGAGGTCATGATAGTCATTTTCAAGAACTTTGACTTACATCTCTAAAAAGTAAAAACCTCAGATTGCTATTGAGCTCCTTTACTGTTTATACCTTATTAAGATGGTAGTTGGTTTTCTCATAACTGCTTGAAGTTTCACTGAAATTGTTGTTTTCATGATACACATTTGAAACAAATTAGTTTTGGTAAAATTTAAAATTGTCTATATTGCTTCATCTCTGTGCCAAAGGTCACTCCTCTATCAACTATTGCATTTTCTACGGCGAAGTTGGTCTAGTTTATGTTTCAGACTCTCACTAAAGCCAAACAAAATGGAAATGCAACTTTTGAAATGAATCAACTATCATTAAATAAATCTGTAGGTATGTGGTAGTATGTCAAATGTCATTCTAACTTTTCCTACACTGGTAATTCACACTCTTGTTGAACTTTTACGTTTCTGGTAAAAATGTCCCTAGATTTCTCACACATCCTGGGAAAAAGATAAAAAAGAAAGAGAGGAGCAATAGTTGGTTGCAAGACTATGGGGATGCCCTTTCTGAATTGAAGTAATATTTTTCAGCAGGTACAAGCCAACCTACCACCCGAGAACCTGATATAGGAAGTGGTCAGGAAGGAAGGAAAAGAAAGAAAAGCGAGTCAGATGCAGATGATGAAGAAGCAAGGAGTGTGCAACATCATTTAGTGAGAGCATTGGAGAGGAATGGGAAACTGGTGAGCTCCCAACTTGAAGCTCAGAATATGCAGTTTGAACAGGATAGGGAGCAAAGGAAGGACCATGTTGATAACTTAGTAGCAGTACTTACGAAGCTTGCAGATGCTTTGGGAAGAATTGCAGATAAGTTATAGGGCTGTTGAGTTAATTACAATGCATAACATGTTGTCTTCATACACAAGGCTGAAGTTCAGTTTTGGTTTGTTAATTAGTAGTTGGAGATGACATGTTCTTCTCAGGTTTTGAAGGGTTAGTGTTGGCACAAGAGGTGTACAGAAGAAATAGTAATAAATACAGAATTTGGAGAGGCCGGTGTCTTTGTTAATTCCTGTTTATATACACAAGTATCTCTTGTTTTGTCACAATTGTCAGGCAGGTAGGAAGAATCCTTTGTTTATGAGGCGACCTTAAATCTTATCTCACTACTTGGGGATTGCTTGCTCGGTTTGGAGACAAATTGTATACAAATCATAATACCTCGATTCTAGTTGTCATTGTATTACTATTATATCAGAATTTCCTTTAATCGATGGCATCTAATTTTTAAAGGTTTGGTTTTAAATTGATTAGTCGAGTTAATATCTCATATGGTCACTCAACTTTGATTACTTTACTTAGAAAGTCGCTCAACTTTGAGTCGTTTACTTAAAAAGTCACTCAATTTTGTTTTATCACTCAAAAGTCACTCAACTATTGATATTCCACTTAGGAAGTCACTCAACTAATGATATTTTACTTAAAAAGTCATCCAATTAATAATTTCTTCATTAAATTTTGCTGAAATACGAATTCATTTTAAACTATTTTTTTAAAAAAAAGATGTGCAATTTAACTATTTATTGAATTTTAATTATTGAAATATATATTTTTTAAAAATAATAAAAGATCGCTATTGTGCATATTTTTTATTACCCCTTTTAATTTAGTAAAAGATTGCTATTTAAAACGTATAGTGCAATTGACAAATTAAAATTAAAACTTACAGTAGCATTGCTTATAATTTAATAAGAAATAATAAATGATTGTTATTTTTAAATGTATAGTAGCAATTAAGAGAAAAAAATTGTAAAAAAATGTTATTGTTTGTTTTTTCAAAAAAATTATAATTCAATAACTAAAGAAGGTCAATAAATAAGAAAATAAAAATAAATATCTTATTAATTCTTAGAAAACAATTTTAAATAAACGTTAGATTTTAACAAAATAAATTATTTAATTTCGTTGGGTGACTTTCTAAGTGAAATATCAATAGTTGAGTGACTTTCTAAGTAAAACATTAATACTTGAGTGACTTTTGAGTTATAAAATAAGGTTGAGTGACTTTCTAAGTAAACAACTCAAAGTTGAGTGACTTTCTAAGTGAAGTATGCAAGGTTAAGTGATACCTGAGATATTATCTCTTGATTAGTCTTATTTCAATAAAATATCTTTGGCCTTTTACTTTATGCTATTCAATTTTAGTATTTAGTCTTATTTTGATAAAAACACTATTATATGAGTAGCAATAATTATTTATCCCAAATAATGAATAGCTTTAAGAGGAATTTTTTTTAAAAAAAAGATAAGAACAATTAAATTATGACTACACGAATAAATGAACCTTCGCATACAGTGTTAAGTTGAGCATCGTAATGTCTTATGTTAGAGGCATAATATATAAATACGTCGTTTAACTTTGCCTCATTTTATATCTATGTCTTCTGACTTTGAGTGTGTACAAGTAGACACTTAAACTTATATAAAATTGAACAATAAACACACACATCTTATATGACATTCTACATTGCAATTTGCGACCTACATGGTGTTCTATGTGTATTACGTCACATATGTCTAATGTGTCAACTTGTTCAATTTTATACACGTTTAAGTATATTTGTGCACACCCAAAGTTAGAGGGTATATATGTGAAATGAGGCTAAGTTAAAGGGCATAATTATGCATTCTCTCTCTCTCTCTCTCTCTCTCTCTCTCTCTCTATATATATATATATATATATATATATATATATATATATATATATATATATTATTATTATTATTATTATTATTATTATTATTATTATAAGTAGAAAGCTCCAAAGTAAAAAGTTAGATTACTATTTTACCCCTACACCAAATTAAATTATTATAAAATATTATTAATTAAATATTCTATCATTAATTAAGAAAATCATCATATTCAATATACTCCAAATGGACATATACATTGCACAATTAAAGTTTCATAACAATCAATTAAATATTTGTGTATACGAAGAGGTGGATTATTTTACTTGCAATTGTCATTTATTTTAGTCTTTTCAACACTGTAGAATAACTTTTCATTTTACTAAACTAGTTCAATGTTTGAAAGTTCTTTTCAACTTCCAACTATAGATTTAGAAATTTATAAATAGTCACACCAGTGAATCAATGTAACTTCATTGAGGTTCTCTTTCGGAGTATCAATACTACATGTCCTCTTCTTCTCCTTCTTTTTCATTATTTATCTTCAATGTGTTAAGGGGTTTCATTGCTATTGTTCATATACCGTCTCTCTTAACAATATGTTTTAAGTTATTAATTGTGTCTAATTATGAGGGATCCTTGGACTGCTAATAATTTTGTCACGACACAAGGGGCAAAAGATGCACTTAAAAATATTATTGGCATGAATAAATAAAAAGTGTGTGTATATGTATATCACATCATGAACGTCTTTGTTCAAAATTTAAGCTGCTAGTTTCTTTTCTCCCCCATTGTTTTTATTTACTTAGGTTAGAGTATTACAACATTATGATGTTTGATGTTCCTGATTGAAGAAGAGGAGGAAGTTGTGTTAATTGTAAGAATGTTATGACTTGCTAATTTCTTCAATTTTATCTAATAATAATACTTCATTACTCGCTTGAAGTAGGAATCAAAATTTATATTGATTTTAGTTTATTTGTGGAATTGTTTTTTAAATAATCCTCATAAGTTATATTCATTATATCAGCCTCTCTAATTAGTTCGAGAGAAGAGTATTATAAAGAATCTAATTTCGTGTAGCAGTTGTAGTTCCATTCATATTGGATCTTAATATTGTTAAGTCTAATCTTTTATCTTGTCTATGCCAAACAAGAGCATTTTGAAACTTGGATTTTAGTTACCAAAAAGAAGAAAAAGGGACGCGATTTAGGAGTTGAATATTATAATTCTATCCCTACATTAAATTTAAATGTTAAATTATTTAATAAACTAAATATTGAATAGTAAAATCATCATATTAGTACATGATCATTTATGCAATTTTAGTCAATTTTATAATTAAGAATGTGTTTTTTTAATTAGGAAGATATATGAACTTTCTATTGTAAAAATATTAATTTTTAAGTAAATACCAATAAATTTGGAGAGGAGAAGATATGTAATTTGCAATACAAAAGTTATGTGAGATATTTTGAAATAAACGTGCAAAGCACGTTTTCAGAACTAGTATATATATAAGTGGGTACAATCTAAGTTAATAGCTGAATTACGAAAACAGGCTTACCTATTAATTTATTTTCTGAAAATTATTTTTCCATTTAAAATCAACTTCAAAAGTACACTTCTTTATTTTCGTGACTTATCATCATATTATCATATATAAATAATATAATAATAATAATAATAATTTGTTTCATTATAAGTGGAAAGCTTCAAAATTATAGTTAGATGTCCTTCTACCCCTATACTAAATAAAAAAGTTATAAAATATTTTATTAAATTAAATATTAAATAGTAATCATAAATTAATTTGTTGTTTTTCTTTCACATTAAAAAAAAGAGAAATGAAAATTCTATTAAGTTAGTAAATAGTAAGTATATATAAGTGGAATCAAAATATTTTAAAAATTGAATTATTAATTAATGTCCATAAAATATTAAATGACATCAGTATCCTTCAATCAAATATTATTATCACAACAATATTGTACCAGAATATAAATATACACTTAGTAATTCAATGCATTATATATATATATATATATATATATATATATATATATATATATATATATAGAGAGAGAGAGAGACACACACACACACGAAAATACACATTAATAGTTTGCGATTTATTTAAGTCATATTTATGTTATATTTTATTTTTTTGGGGCTAAAAAGTGAGTCTATCTTCTGACATATATAGATAATAATGTAGCAAATGAATGAACTAGATAGATCAAAAGAAATGAAGTTGTGTATTCAATTTTAGTAAATGATATATCTTTCGATTCATAAGACAAAAAGTGAAACAATTATTTGTAGTAATAAATATATGGAGAATTTAAAAAGATGCTTGGTATATTTAATGTGAAGTAAATTATTTTGATCAATTCACTACAATATATTCATTTACTAAATGCTATATATTGTGTATATATAGTGAAAAATGACAAGATAATTCTCCTCATTTATCAAATTATTAGATTATCAATCCTACTTTATATAGGCGATATTTTTTCATATTTGTTTTGCGTTTGTGTCTCTTTTTTTTGCTTCAGTTTATGTTCTTTGTTTTTTCTATTCTCATTTTAAATTGTTGCCTTTAATTCGACTATTCATACATACTTTCATCTTACTTGGGTAGATATACGAGTGTATCATAGTTATTTCACCTCTTGCAACATAGAAATTTGTCATGCAAATATCAAATCAAGTAAGATTACTTTCTTTTTAATTAGAACTTCTGAGAGTATCATGAAACTACATATTCTTGTTTGTGTAAATTTTGGTTAGGAATCAATTTATATAATTTAACTAATATTTTTTTTGTTAAATTCACATATGATAGAACTAATAATTTTAACTAGGCAAAGAGTACACGTATCTATAATAATTATGAGTTATATGCATCGATTAGAAGTTTTAGCAATTATTATATTTATCACTAATAATAACTATCTTTTGATAGGTGTTCGTACACCCCAAAATTGATAATGATCCATTAGCTATCATAAGAAAGGTATATGTTGATCAAATTTATGTGCAGTTCTTACAAAATAAAATTCACATTTGACAACTTCTTCTTGATCTACATGTGATTATAAAAGGTGGAGGCTACATTTTCTTAGAAAGAAGGCAAAAAATTTATAATATGAAATATTTTAAATCAATAAGAGACACTTAAATTATGTGTTGTGACATATTTAAAAAATATTTATCTAGTTGAATATTTGATAAATTAAAAAAATTACATAGTTAAAATTGTTTGAATATTGATTTTGAAATTCATTTGATAGCAATATTTCAACATGATGTACCTTATACTGATAATAATCTTAATTTAATACGCTCACTATTCATTGATTTGAGCTTGTATATCAATAACTATGCAAGTTATCACACAGTGATAATCTACTAGGTATCTAAGGAAGACATAGATTGATCAAATTTCTATATAACTTTTGCAAAACATTACTCTCATTCGACAACAACTTCTTATTACATATGCAAATGTAAAAAAGTAGATATTACAAATGTGAAAAAGAATATGAAAAACTTAAGAAAAGAAATATTTTGAAATCACACTTGACATATAAATTATGAATTATGGCATATGAAACAAAATACATTTTTATCAAATTGAATAGTTGATATAGTATAAAAATTGCATAACTGAAATTTTATTGGTTTGAGTTAGTATATTTCTCTTTAGTTTTTGTGTAACGTATCACACTCTTGTTGTAATATTATCAAAGTTCTTGTACTTAAGCAACGTACATATGCCCCGCGTATATATATATATATATATATATATATATATATATATATATATATATATATATATATATATATATATATATATATATATATATATATATATATATATATATATATATATATATATATATATATATATATATATATATAGTTAGTTAGTTAGTTAGTTGTAAAATTAAAGCAAAATAAGACAAGAAATATAGAAGACGAAAGCAATAGAAATAGGGAGATAAGAGATGCGAGTTTTTCTTATTATTTCAAGTCTTCAAGTATGTACAATATGAACTCTTATGCCTCTATTTATGGTGTAACATAGAGACATAAAATGATTAGTCATAAACATGACATTAACATGAATATAATGGAGGAGGTTATGAATGTGAAAGGTTACAAGAATAATTGTTATAAAATTGGAGGTTATGGAGGTTATGCTTATCTTCATAATGGAGGAAAGTAATGGCGATAATGGGTGAGAGTTAACTTCTTGGTGTAATGTACATCCATACTATAATATTTTATAACACTCCCTTTTGGATGTCCATAGATAATATGCCTCATTAAAGTCTTACTAGGAAACAATTCTAGTGAAGGAAAAAGAGTACCGTATCTTTTCATACGCTTTGAATGTTGACTCGTTAAAAATCTTACCAAAAAAATCTAATTGGGATAAAATCATGGTTAAGAAAAGAGTACAACACGTATTTTTCTCTCTCCAATAAAACTTTACTTGATATCTCGTAGAAAATGCATTCCAATCTTATATCACAACTTGTCAAATATTGATGTTGGCAATCCTTAGTGAATAAATTTACAAGATTATCACTTGAATGGGTTTTTGAACGTCAATCTTACCATTTTGTTGAAGAGCATGTGTGAAAAAGACTTTTTTTGTTAAATATGCTTTGTCCAATCTCCTTTGATTGTATTCTCCTTAAATGGATTTATATATTATTTTCGTATATGGAATCACATATTTTTTTTAGATATGATAGATCAAGTCTCCAACCAAACACACTCCCAACTTAATTCATAGATCAATATTATTTCTGCATGATTTTAAGAAGTGATTACTAATCTGATTCTTTCAATTTCCACGATATTGTTGTGTCCCTATATATAAATAAATAGTTCATTTGTGATTGAGCTCTATGGAGATTAAATAAATATTTTGCATCTACATAATTAAATCATTTCTAACTCGGGGATCGATCATTTCAATTTTATTGAAGTCCGTCTTTTCTTTTGAAGAAAATCATACATTTTCTATCGGTTGAGTCACTTGCTTTGTTAGTTTCTTGTAATGACTTAAATGATAATATGACAATACTTTCATTACTTTCATTATGTATATCAAATAATCTTCTAGCATTTGCATAATCAACAATCTATCAGTTCACCAATTGCACTAATACATGATATTTTAAATCATTTTCATGAGATCAAGGAGATTATTTATTTGTTTTAAGTAGTCTCAAAATCATTGGGTACTCAATGGAGTTGATTTATGATCTTTTAAATCCTTCAAGAGTTTTCATACAACCTTCATCGTCTAGTTAGACATAATAGTTATTCATTATGCATATTCATGTATTTCTTCTATTGCCAGACTGAAACAAGTATCATTGCATCCATCACTGTAGTATATCTTCATTTAATAATGTCAAGATTTTTTGCAGAAATACTTTATGCTCTGAGGCACAAATCACACTTTATATGTTACAGTTAAACTTTCGCACAATGATCCATATGTACCACATTGACATTATATTTTGATCCATGAACTTAAGATAAAAAGAATCACTTTCTAAGTGAAACAAAATATACTTGAATAGTGCTAATCATTTATCTGTCAACAGTATATGACAAATTTGAATTTGAAATACTCGTAATCATTTATAGCATTGAGTGCTACTTCATATTAAAGATACCGTCGATGGTTATTTTGATATCGATTTCAATACGACATAACTTATTGAGATCTCTTCATATTTTATCATTTTCATGTACCTGAACATTTGTCAAGGTTTTATGAAGTGTTAAATCATAGTGCTCTTTCAAAGCATTTACCTTATTATCAAGACCATTTTGATAATTTTCTCCTCTCATTCCTAAGGGAGCTTTACGTTTGAAATCGATTGGTCTATCACGCTTCTGGCGTACCATAAATTATGTCCTTCCAGAATTATTTATTGGAGCATTTGCAGCTTGATTAAAATATTGGGTCAGCAAATACTTCTGAAAAATTATTTGCAATATTTTACAAATGAATTATCTCTTGAACTTTACGTTTACATTTTTAACGAGGATCTAGATAATTCACCCCCACACATAGTTTTCAGCAGCTAAACATATCTCCCCCTAATGTTAGTAAATCTAATATTTACCCCAATCTCATTTGGGTATTAATCTTTGTGCCTGGTTGAGCAATAAAATTATATATGCACAAATTAAATTTTTAGATGGAAATTATTTGTTCCTGACCCTGAACTAATTGTGATGGGAGAACCTTGTTAGCTTGATGCATACATGTTGAGTAAACTAATCTCATACCAAATTTTATTTGAGAGATTTATTCTCATAATCAGTGGTCTAGCTATAGTTGGAGGCAAACAATTTTTTCTAAACCAACCAGTATTATCAACATAATTTTATTGTTTGAAACTTTGCTTTTAATTTTAATAATTTGAGCAAACAATCTTACAAATACCAATTTGTAAGTTGATACAAATTCACATGTGACCATCCATAGATGTTGTTGACACCCAATTTTGGCCTAACATTTTTAAAATTCGTAATTTTAAAGTTTTATTTATTTAATAGCTTAGAATAATTTTTTTTATATAATTTTTAATAAGTTTATCGATAACTATCTTTATTTATCAAAATTTAGGATTTTTTATTAGTTAGTTTTTAAAATTGCATTTCACATGTCATTAGTTACGTTCATTATATTATTTTAAAATTCATTTTATTTGTTATATTTGTTAATATTTGTGTTGAATTTAGGACATTCTAAAATTTAGTCAAATACGGGAAAATTTAGGAATTCTATTAATAATTTTGGGCCTACAATTTCAAGCCCATACATTTGGGTCCATTGCATTTTATTTATTTAGGTTAAAATTGGTGAATACATTTTAGAATTGGGGGTCAATTTTCAGATTTTTTGACTTTATTTTTTTTACTAATAATTGTTTTCCGGCGAAAACCTCTCCATTCCTCACATTTCTGGCGAACAACAGCCAGACTTATAACCTCTTCTTATTTTTCCTCAAAACCCCGACCAGCGGAGAGCATGAATCAAACCAGACCCACCAACCATTCGAAACCACCAGACGACCCAATTTTTCTTTCTCTTCTCCGGCCAGCCACACCGAAAACCAACCAGAAATAACCAACAACTCAACCCAGCCCTTCACTCTTCCTCTCCGTCGAAACCCGACCGAAAAACCACCAGACTCATCAGAAAACTCACCAGAGCGACATAAAAACTGCCAGTCCTTTCCCTTTTTCCCCTTTCGATTTTTTTTTGTTTGTTGATTCTTGCAGGTATTCGGCGAGGTTTCCAACTCCGGCGAGCTGTGAACCACAAAGATCTCTCCCTTCTGCCATTTTTCGGCTGGCTCCAAGCAATGTCAGCTTTGTAAATAGGTAGTTCTTTTATGTGTTATTTTTACTTTATTATTATTTATGTCTCTCAGATCTGGCCGGAGGGATTCAAACTCCGGCCACTTGCATTTTCATTTTTGTGATTTTTAGTCACTGTTCTAATTTTACAGAAGACCCCATTTTCCTAATTTGTTTCTGTGTTAAGATGGTATAGTGCATATTCTCTTTTAATGAAATTAATATTAGTTTGTTTTATTTTTATTTTTATTTTTTTCATAAGTAAATATTGTTTCTAGTACTAGTCTATGGTTGTATAAATTAGTATATCATTGTTGCTGCTTTATGATTTTATTATATTAATCTTAGTATTACATTGTTATTTGAGCATATGTTTAGTTTACTTTATTTGATAAATATGTTTTATCGTAATTTGATATAAGTTTACTATTATTTGTTAAGTTGTTCTTGGTGTAATACACCAAAGTTTATTGGTTATTATCATATAATATAGTTGTTGCACTACTTAGTATCTTATCACATGTTATGTTGATCTCTTTAATTTTGGATTAGTTTAGTGCATTTTATTTTTATTAAGTTGATCTTTTATTCTCCATGTTAAATGACCAATGAAAAAACTTACCGTCGGTTTTGGAGGCCTTTCCATTTTAAAAGACGGAAATTTAATTTAAGTTTATATATTTTAGTTGTTAGAATTCGCCAACGAAAAAACTTTCCGTCGGTTTTGGAGGCCTTTCCATTTTAAAAGACGGAAGTTTAATTTAAGTTTATATATTTTAGTTGTTAGAATTGGCCAACGAAAAAACTTTCCGTCGGTTTTGGAGGCCTTTCCATTTTAAAAGACGAAAATATAATTTAAGTTTATATATTTTAATTGTTAGAATTGGCCAACGAAAAAACTTTCCGTCGGTTTTGGAGGCCTTTCCATTTTAAAAGACGGAAATTTAATTTAAGTTTATATATTTTAGTTGTTAGAATTGGCCAATGAGAAAATCTCTCCGTCGATTTTGGAGGCCTCCCTAATATTAAAGACGGAAATTTAGTTTATGTTTATATATTTTGCTTGTTAAAAATGGCCGATGAAGAAATTACCGTCGATTTCCAAGGCTTCACATGTTAATAAGACGGATTTTTATTTTTAAGTTATTATTTGAGTTATTCACTTTTATTTATATTTATTTAGTACTAACTCTTTTACTAAGTGTCTTTACAGGTACCCGAAGGTGCTTCTCCTTGAATTTATTCGAATGTAGTTCGAATTATATTTTTATTCATTATTATGTAAATATCGACGTTAGGCAAACCTTAGCCCGTTTCTTATGTTATTATTTTATTTTATTACTTGTGTATATTGCATATTTATATTACTTGTATATTATTATTATCTCCTCCTCAATTTGAAAAAAAAATGAATTCAGCCGGGATCCACACTTGTGGGTTTCGAAGGGTGCCTAACCCCTTCCCTTCGAAATAATCTGAACCCCTACCTAGAATCAATTGGTTTCGTAGATCATATAATGTTTTTCCTAGTTTTCCTAAAATTAGGTGGCGATTCTTTTCTTTTTAAACTCGTTTATTTTTTAAATTCTCTCTAAAATTGAATCAATTCATTATTTTTGAGTCTCCGCGACGTTTCACCCTATTTTGATAGAGTGGGGATGTAAACAGATGCATCTATCAAATCATAATAGTAAGAGGTCCACATGACAGATGAACGGACCCATATTCATCTCTTTATATGTTTTAAATAATTTCAGGGGATAGAATCCCAACCTTAGCTGGTACAATCTTAATTCTATCATGAGAACAAGCAAACACAAGAGAATTCATGAAGAATCTTTTATTTTTTCAAACATATAGTCACATGAATTTTCAATTTCTTTTCCATCACATTTGAATCGAAATGGCCAACCGATTATGCCAACTGATATTTATTCTAGTAAACTTCTAGTTTACTTTTTCATGTGACTCCATCACCATGTCCATATTTGTATACAACAAACAACGAGAAAAAATGGATAATCTTATACGTAAAAATTTATAACACTATTTGGTTGTGATAATTTAAAGATATTAAATCTTCCCATAATTTTTAGCCTCAATATAATTTTTTTTTCTTTTCAATTCTTTCAAAACTTAAAAAGTTTCTTTTGGAACTTACTACAACCTCAATATTATGAACAATTTGATTTCTCCGGATAGTAACAAATGAGCCCTTTTAGAACTCTCAATTAATTTTGTGTACTATCACAAATTTCACAATATCATTCTTATGGTGATCATCTCCTTCGAGGAGAAAATTATTATTATTGTCATGGTTAACATTATCACATGCAAGACTTATTTCTTGCAAAACAATGACAAATTTTTGTTTTGACACAACAATATTTATTTTGGTAATGGCCACAACCTTTATATGAAATAATTTTTCTTTCTTTTGTCCTTCAATAGTTCATAATTTAACATACCACAATATTTTTGTAGTACTTAAAGTATATGACTAAATGATCATTTATGTTAAAATATTTCTTTTCAATATTTAAACCTCCCGTAGAGGTGAGATATGATATTTATACAACAATACATGAACATGCTCTTATTCATAAGAACACAAGCCACAATTTCTTTAAGAAATGAACCATAACCAGTTGAACATGCTCCATAAGTTTTTATTAGAAACTCATTGGAATGCTTTCACATTTATCAAATTTATATGACTCACCTCAACATCACTTTAAGAGGCCAAATGTACCAAATGTACTACCACTTTGTATTCCTTTATTTTGATAGAGGATTTACAAAACCTTTTAGATTTGGTAGCACCAACAACACTGTGCCCAATAACTTCTTCTACCACTTTGATGAATAAAAATTACCTTAAATAATTACCTTCACATTTGAAGGAGAATCTTAAGAAACAATGTATCCAATAACTGTTTATATCACTTTAATGGATAAAATTACCTTCACATTTGAAGGACCATCTCAAGAACCTACAATGTTCTTCCTTTTAATTATCACAATGATGACCATTAACATTTTACCACACCCATATTCATACATTCAACCTCTTGTCATTTTTTAGACATAATATGCACTGCTACTGCATTCACATAAGAAAATAAAGCAAATTAATTGGATAAATTTCATGACTTTCAGTTAAAAATATAAAACTTTATATTAGTCATCATCATATCATCACTTTAGTGCATTAGGACTTAAACCCAATATCTTACCCATATAAAGATGTCTTTGATCATAAATCAATGAGACTTGAATCCAACTTATTATTATCATGGTGCACCAAGACTTTAGCTCTATGTCTTACCCACTTGGTGCGGTGAAATCTGAATTTTCCGTCTTACCCTAAACCAATGTCTTAATAAATCAAATACATTATCAAAAATAAATATTGAATACCATAATATAATCTGAATTTGACTTAAAATTGAATAAAAATGAACAAAATTAATTAACTAGAATAACATGTTGGAACCAAATAAAGTCCCAACTACAAATAAATTAAGACATTTTAATAGTCCCTCACAATATTGTTATGAAGATTATCATAATTTACTAACCGTTTTAAAATAACCACAAAGCAAACTTTTATTTTACAAATAATATATTAATAACTCAATAAATAAGTATTTATAAAAAAAAATAAAGAGATACAAAATTAAGCAATAATGATAATCCAATGATATGTATATGCCACATAACTTTTTAACTTATCTTTTAATAAACAAGACCATAAAGAAAAATTTCTTAAATAGTTATTAACTTACAAAACTAATTTTATTTTTTAAATATATAAGTGATTTAATTAAAAGTTTGTTCAAAGTAAAAGTAACTTGCTGGACTCATATGATTTTGAGATGGTAAGAAAACTAATAATGCATGATCAAAAGTAAAATATAAAATAGATTATATAGTAATTTACCTTGTTTCTGAGAGAAAATTAAATAATTTATTTACCTTATTTATTTTCCTTCAATCCATTAATAGTGGAACAATCATGTTGATAACGTGTTGTAAAACTAAAGAAAATACGACAAGAAATATAGAAGAGGAAAGCAATAGAAATAGAGAGACAAGACAAAAAAAGTTTTTCTTATAATTCTAAGTCTTCAAGTGTATACAATATGAACTCTTATACCACTATTTATTGTGTAACATAGAGGTATACACAATGTTAGTCATAAATATATTTTAACATGAATATAATGGAGGAGGTTATGTAAGTGAAAGGATACACACACCATTATAACAACTCCACACAACTTAGCATGGGACACACGATGCATGTGTTCACGACTAATATTAATAACAAATGTATATACTATAAGACCCCGAAAATGACTTAGGTAAATCTAGAGCCTAACGTGGTTGTAATGATAGTATAAGGTCCTAAAATAGTCTATAAAGTGTGATTGAGGCAGTAGCTAAGAGTTTAGGTGCACTGGAAGTCAAACGTCAAGGGTCGACCAAGACATTCGACGACTAAGTCACCTAAGTGCCTCATATGTGATTCTATGTGATAATGTGTAATGCATGAGATTGTATGGTTCTTAAATGTGTTTATATGATGTTTATAGTCAGCATGTTAAGTTTTGTGAAGTTTGGAGGTCAAACGCTCAAGAACGTCTATGACGTTCGAAAGTTGTGCCTAGAAGTGACCTTGTGTGTCTAAGCATGTTTCATCGAGTTTTACGTGTTCGTTTTGGATGAAACTTATGTGGTAGGTTCTAAACTCGTATACATACATGTTTGGGTTAGAAACGTTCGGGTACGACTCCATGTAGGACCCGAAAGGGGCCCTAGAGTAGGACCCCAACCTAGAGCTCAACACTGCCAGGCAATGTCCAATCAACGATGCAAACGACGGCCAGGCGACTAGGCAACGGCTTGTCGATGGGTATCGTCGATGGATACACTTGTACTGCAGGTTGGGGAGTTGCAGGTGCAACCCACGAGACCCAAAAGACGGGGCGTGGGTGAGACCACGGATCATCGATGGTCTCGTCGTTGGTGCAACCTGTTTTCCTGCCAACTTACTGTTATGTTGAGGGTGAACTTGTAAATTCACCTCAAGCCCCTATAAGTCTTTGGACGTTTGTTTTGAATGTGTGTGGGTATTTTAAGTGTGTATAAGTCATTAAACACTCTATTAAACCCTAACACTAAGATCAAAACATATTCCCTCCAAAAGTTCTTCCAAAAACCTCCATGAGAGTCAAGGTGAAGATGAAGCTTGAAGATGGGTCTTCAATGGAGTTTCTTCTTCAATTAGCATTGGATTCTTCAAATAAGGTATGGGAGTTCTTCATCTAAGGTTTGCTATCACCTTAGAGACAATTTCAAAGATGTTTTCAAAGGATTTCGAAAAGAATGAAAAGTCCAATTTCTACTCTAAATCATGGGTTCTTGCATGAAAGGTTTTCAAACGTTAAGATATGATGTTATTAATGTTAAATTAATGTTTTCCAATGAAATTCTCCATGAATCCATGATCTTCTCAACTCTTTAATTTTCACTAAAATATGGGTGAATTGACTATGTTTTGAGATTGATGAATTCATGTGTAGATTGATGTGGGCTTTTGAATGATGTATAGATTATGTATGAATGATGTATAGGCTGTTTCAATTTGATTAATTGAGTAATGAATACTCTTAGATCTATTTGATATGAACTTAATCCTTACAGATTCTATTGTAGTTTCTTATGGGCTTTCTAATGATATAAGGATTGTATTCAATTGATATCTAATTGGTTTTAGATTGATAATTGTAGATTGAATTGACTTAGATTCATTGATTATTATGATTTATGTTTGATTTGATGTTCATGGCCATGGGTAAGGGCCTTATGGTATTGAACTGAATGGTTTGACTTTGGATTGAAGTGATGAGATCAAGTGGGTGGTATGCTGTCCTAACTCTCTTATTATTGTGTATAGCTATTGTAATTTAGCTCTTGGATTATATGTGATTGGTATGGTCCACTTATGTTGGCGGTGTTATGTGAATTGATGTGGCCTTATCGGCGTTATTTTAAGTATATTGATGATCATGGCCTTGTCGGCACTACTTGAAGTAATATGTTGATTAGTATAGTTGATTAAGTGAATTATGATTATATCTACCTATATGTAAAGTAATGTGAAAGTATGTGTTCTTCTATTGATGTTATTTAGGTGATCACGTTAGACTAAGGGCTATATGTTAAGTGTGTAGTCTTAGAGTTGATACGTGGTTGTTCCTAACTTGGTTATAGGAGTCTATAATGATTATATTGATGATGATAAGGTAATGAATAGGTTGGCTAAATGATGTTAAGGGTCATTCCTAAGAGTCTAAATAAAGATAGGCTATATGTGTTAAATGGAAGTATGTTGTGTCTTGTTTAGGTAGACTTGTGTCCCTTACTTGATGCTTATGTGAAAATGTGATGTCTTGACTTAGGAACCTAAAGGGTCTTAGTCTTGAATAAATGATTATAGGTGAGACCTTTAATGATAAGAGGGTCATTTATGTGGAACCTTGAACCAAGTGGTAAGGTTATAAATCGTGAAGTAGTTAGCCGTAATGGTATCCTTCATGTCATGAGTGATGGACTTAAGGTTGAATGGATGGAACGACATCATATCATACCTTAGGAAAGTCGCGATGAGCTTCTTGTCGCCATAGTGAGATATGCCCTAGTGGACCTTGCCATGGTAGGGTGAATGTAATTGGGTCATGAACTTGCTAAGGGACCCATTTATATGAATCTTAATGTAAATTGATCTATGAAAACTAAGGCTAGCACCGAGTGAGTATCGTAAGGGAGGTATCTCTAGTGAAGCACGAGACTAGAGAACAAAGAAGCCCTTCATATTCCTTAACCATGTGCCTACATGGGATGTCCATGTTCTACCATTGGCAAGTAGAACACCTCATCGGAGTAGGATAGAACTTCGGATTCCATGCTTTGCTACCATGGTCTATGTCGGTTATTTCCTATTCTCATCATATGGGATACCCATTAGCATTAGAGAAGTTCTATGAAGTCTAGGTAGTGGTATGGGACGCCACTTAGACATTGTACAATAGGCTTTAAAGATGTTAGTGAGAGTCCCTAGGCCTTCTTTAAGACCGTTATGTATATGTCCTTATGTGATGAATGTCTCTTAAATGAATTAAGGAATGTAATCACTTAAGATAGAAAAGCATGTTAAAATGAATAAGCTCCTTTCTAGGGTAATTAAGGGTTATCTAGTTAAGGTGTGAAGGGAGCAAGAGCAAGGGAATGGTCACTTCACTTCTTACTTAGATGAGTCTTAATAAATATTCTAGTTAGTGAATATGTTTGACTATGTGGAGATGATCCTAACTTAGGTAAGTCTTAAGGACTATTTAGGTAATCTTGAAGAGGTCAATCATGGACGTTATCTTCTTGAGTTACTTGAGTAGGTCTTTGGATAACCTTTGAAAGGAGAATGCCATGTTTGGTGTATACTATTGTATTAAGTAAGAATGATTCTATCTTAGGTAGTCTATAGGATCCCTTGTGTGTGTGAGATAGGAATTGTATGGGCGGTCGCTCCACACTCACTCAAGTGAATCTTGGAATCACCTTTGGTAGGAGGATCTTATGTTTTGTATGTTGATGTTTGTAGGTGTGTATGTGTGTCATTATGAGTAATCTTAAGGATCGTTTAGGCACATCTAGAGAGGGTGTATGAGCGGTCTCTCTTTGTGTGACTTAAGTGAATCTTAGGATAGCTTTAGTGACGAGATGACATGCCAAAGGATGTCATATGTGAAGCTAGGGAACTTCACTGCAACAGTGAAGTGGACTTCACTGCAACAGTGAAGTCTGGACTTCACTGCAACAGTGAAGTCTGGACTTCACTGTTACAGTGAAGTGGACTTCACTGTAACAGTGAAGTCTGGAGTTCACTGTTACAGTGACTTCACTGTAACAGTGAAGTCTGGAGTTCACTGTTACAGTGACTTCACTGTAACAGTGAAGTCTGGACTTCACTGTAACAGTGAAGTAGTCACTGTAATATTTCTTAAATTGTGATAATTTCTTGAATAATTTTCTTATGTATTTCTAAAGTGATAAATGTTGTTCTTATGATTATATTATGATGTTTAAATCAAAATTCATGAAAAGCATGTTATTAACTAAATGTCTCCTTTTCATGGTTTTTGCTTGACTTCCATACTTAGTACATCTAATGTGCTAACCCCTTCTTTCCTTGTTTGACTAAAGTGTAGGGAATTGGATGTCTTTATGTACCATGGATGACAGATAGGTTTCTAAGAGTTGAAGATGAAGTATTGGTGAGTCCTCATCGATTTGAGGACAATATCCACACGTTCGGTTATGTCTTAATGTTTAAGTCTTTATGTTTATGTCTTGTTTGGGATTAGTCCCAAGTCTTGTATACTCTAAGTTTAGATGGTTCAAGGGTTGTAAAGGTTTAATGTTTTAAATGAAGTCTTCCGCTTATATTGTTTATGTAAAGAAAGTTTTTAATTCTACGCATTTTTAGTATGTTATTATGCAATGAACGATACAATAGGCTTGTATGAGACCTCCGAGAGGTCGAATAGGCCGGTCGCAATCCAAGATTGCACCCTAACTTCTAGGGTGTACTTGTGGGATGTGACATATACCAAATAAAATAAAATATTTTTAATATCTTTATGATCATTACAAAATGTAAATATATTTTTTGGTGGAAAATTATATAAGGTGACAACTCATAACATGGGTAACTTTACAAAATTACCTAACAATCCAATTTGGATAAAATATTCATATTTGGTATAATTAATGCATTAGCTATGATTTGTCGCTATTTAGCCATGGTTAAAAAAGAAGATGGTAAAGTTCATCTTAATCGTGGACTGTGGCTAAATAGCGATAGACCGTGGCTGAATAGTGAATTGCGCTATATTTCATCTTATTATTCTCTTGGATATACTTTTTTTTTGGAAACTAATAACTTTTTGATAAAAAGGTGAAATTATTCTTGAACAAAAAGAGTTTTTCTTGTCTTGGCATAAAAGTATTTTGATTATATCATTCAATTTTTTTTTCAATCAATAGTTGAGTTTATTTTCTCGTCTGGGCATACAGTTTGTTAAAAAAAGAAACGTAGCAATGTTTAACCTGTGAAGAGTAAAAATGAAGACCAATAAATATTACTCACTCTGTCCCAATTTATCCGAGTTACTTTTCTTTTTAGTTAGTCCAAAACATGATACATTTCTATATTAAGTAACAATTTAACTATAAAATATCTATTTTACCATTAATGAATGATTTACAATCACACAAATTTCTATCATTCATTTTGGACCACAAGTTTTAAAAGTCTTCATGTCTTTCCTAAACACCGTGCCGAGTGAAACTTCCTCACATAAAATAGGACGGCGGGTGTATTATATTATAAAACTATATAGGCGATGAACAATCATTAGAAAAACAGAAAAATATATTCATATATTAGCTTTTTACTGGTTCAAGATTTGGATATAAAGAAAAAAAATCAAATAGTATGACCTAAATTAAATATGAAAAAATTAATATTCGTAGACATCGGTGAACCCGAATTTAAAGACTTTGGATACACCAATATTACCGTAGCTCAAATATGAGCTCTAAGATAAAGTTAAAATAAAACAATGAAATAAATATTTTAGCTGGATTCAAACAAGGTCTTCCGGGTGGAAAGTTTTGTCAGTTTTCAATATATATATATATATATATATATATACATGATTTTTTCCGAAGTCAATGGGTGAACCTGCACCCCATCTAGAGGGGTGATCCCACCTTTGACGGTATATGTGAAGATGCTTTTAGTGGTCCTTTATTGATTTAGGAAAGAACTTGAGAAAATGGTCGAATTCCCCCTTAATCTATAGTTAGATTTTCAACTATACATTTATATTTTACTGAGGTCTTATTACTACCTTGGACTATTTTAAAGTAGAATGTATACAACCCTAAAACTAGACAGCCATATCCTTTCCATGAAGTGAGCACCACGCACCTTCCAATAGTAAAATATCATATATATCTAAATATAAGAAAAAACGTAATTGTTGTTCTTTATAATCATCTTGTCCACTCTCATTTATCCTAAGATAGTGCATTAATTTCTTTCACTATAACTATCCAAAGGAAAATTTTCTCTCCACCCCATTCCTCTCTAGTCAATCCACCTCCACCTTCCATAACCCACAAAATTAAATATCAATATTCATTTGCAGCAGTGCCACAACTTTATTAACTATTTAGATAACCCTTTTCACCTCTCCCACTCAAATTCCAGAATTTTAACACCGATTCAAGTTTGATATTCTTGTCAATCGTCTTAGAATTGGGTATGAAAATGCCCTTTTGATTTTTTTTTTGAATGGTGGAGGATTTACATCTTCTAAGTTTTACAGTCGAAGAAATCATGATTTTTGGGGTTGAGTAGAATTAACTGAGAGTTGCTGCTCAAGTTCGTAAAATTCTTATTGTGTGTAGTTTATATTCATTATCAGACGATAATAGAGACTAAAAATAAGATTTCAAGGTTGATAAATTTTAAATGAGCAAAGAAATAATTGACTATCTAATATTTTGACTACATAAATAATAATTTAATGATTATTTGGTAATATTGGTGGTCATATGTACAGTTAATGATTGTGAGTAATAGTGAGATAGATTATACATTAGAAAATGAGTGAGGAGATGGGACTGCTCTGGTGATGGTGGTGGAGGAAATATACAAGTAGAGGGAGTATTGATGATGAGAGAGAGAAAGAGGGGGGGGGGGGAGATAAAGGAAAAAATAAAAAAGTAAAGAAAATAAAATAAAAGGCAAAACTTAAAAATTATATTTAACAAAATGTTAAAATATTTTTTTCAGTCATGTGACTTTCACATGTCTTTAAGAGAGTGAGCAAGATCTCTGTGCCATGTCAGCACTTAAGGGTATACTTATTCCACTTTAGAATAGTCCAATGGGGTAATAGGATTTCCGTAAAATATGAGCGTGTAGTTGAGAATCTGATTATTGATTAGGGGGACATTTGACCATTTTCTCACAGAAGTTTTTAAGTCTGAATTCGAGAATACACTAGAAATTTGAGAAGGTTTTACTATCTCCCTCTAAATAAATTTGAGCTGGCATTATTACATCATTTTTTGTCCATCTAACACAAAGAGTAAACTTATGTACTCTCTCATAAAGCGTGAGCAACCTAAAATAATGAAAATAATTTTATTTTTATAAGTATCTTGTTTTTTCTTTTGTTATAAAAGCTCTTATATCAACTTCTAATCCTTAGCTCATTTGGCGAAAAAGATAACACGCAATTCTAACCACTATCAGAAACATAACTTTGACTATCAGTCTTTACCCAAACTTAACAATCACAATTAACGTGACCTACAACATTACAATAAGACATACTTGATTAGCACAACATTCAAATAACCCACACCTCCAAAGTTCCCTAAAACATCACTACGATATATAGTATGCACCCTTAGTCTATCAAAGGACTATCCCAATAATTTCAAAAAACCAACCCAGCTCCTCAAGGACCAAGATGCAATAAATATGACGTGATACATGAATTCAGTCCTCTTACGGAACCAAACATGTAACCATCACGTCACAAAAAAGCAAATCCATTTCTCTCATGGAACCCACAAACAAACTACTAGTGTACAAGGCGTGGTACCCATGACAACCGTTACTATTTATTGATGTGTTATCCAAGCCAACCATAAATGAATATTCCCATACTAATCTGATACTCATGCAAACTGTCAGTATATCATGCGTGGTATCCGAGTTAATGGTGGGCATATCTCTGTCACAATCCAAAGTATACCCTAGGTATACCATGGTGTATAGAATCCCCAAAGGCTCTAAACAAGCCATTTAGAATACATTATTTAAGATGATAGAAATAAGGATTAACAAAGTAAGGATCTCATATAAAGGAAAGAGTTTGGAATAACAGAAGTCGAACATAGCATAAAAAAATCATTTATTACATCAAAAGAAAGTGGTTAAGACGTAACCTTTACACCACATATAGATGTTTGAAAACTGAAATAAAGAAAGCAATAAAGGTGTGTTGGTTCTTGGAACATGAGGTCTCATTAATCTTCGAGTGTCAAGAGAAAGATCAACTAGCCACAAGTGCGGGGTAGGAGCGTGATCCCTATAATAGCAAAACAATGTAGGCACAAGTATGATTTAGTATATGGAATATACTAAGTATGAGAACAATGCATAAAGTGTATGAAATCATGCTACAAAAGGGCTTTACAAGAAATGCAATGACCAAGCTAAGACATACGATAAGAGGTTAGAAAACAAGTTATAATCATGGTCAATGCAAACTTAACATATATAAAACACTTTATGAGATACCTTGAAGGTAACCATAGTTCATTATTGTGCGATGTTTACCATTAACCGACATAGACCATGTGGGCTAAAACATGAAATATGGTGTCTATCACACACCGAAAGAGATGTAATTGCTTGGCAAGACAATAACCTTAAACTTGTAGTTTACATGGATCCACTAGCTAAGACAACCTACAGGGGTATATAGTTAGGGACAAAGAGATTGCTGCTAGAGACCTGAGTTATACTAATGGGAGATCCTCTCGGTTCTAAGTAAAATTCGAGGGAATAGTCATTGATCATAATCATTTCATCACTCATGGAAAGACAAAGGTAAGTTACCAATCCAAGATAAAGTTACTTATGATAACTCCTTATATGTTAATTCAATTAGGTGAGAAAACCTTTCAACGTTATGAATCATTATATGAGAAATCCTTTCACCATTTCATTGATACTTTCATCTAAAAAAAGCCTCAAGTGATAAACATCAATCTCATAAAAAACATATATATCTTCATAGATTGATAGTTCATAAATTTTATCATGTGTTCATAATCAAAAGTCATGGATCATGCATGGGTTCATATGAATTCAACTTTAAAATGTGTAATTACTTCAATTCTTGCATCTAAAGATATAAAACATCTAATAAATCATAATTGAAAAGAACCCATGAAGATTGAATAAAACCCGAACTTTTAATTAAAAATTTAACTTGTAATATTGGATGATTTTAGGAACCAATGGAGGAAAGGACTCCATAAGTGAATAATAACATACCTTAGTGATCAAGGACCAAACACTATGATGAATTGGATATCCTTAGTTGAAATCCTAACTTCTTCTTCCTTATCTTAAGAGGGAAATTTGAGAAGGAACCTAGAGGAAATTTGGATTTTAGGAAAATGATTTTAGAATGGGTAGAGTTAGGACCTAAAATACTTTTATAGGTCTTAGCATTAGGACCAAAAAGACTTAGTTTAGGCATTAAACACTTAGAGAAAATATTCTAAAATCCCTTAAAATAACCGTCTGACCCTTCCACGGTTTAGAATTATGGTCAACTGTGAAGAAGTTCAGAAGCCTTAGAAATTCAACCAACTTTTGGGGATTCCTATCTTTTGCCTATAGAGATTTCTACGGCCCGTAGACCCCAACTATAAGGGTCTTGACCAAATGACTCGACATAGGCATGGGCATGGCAAAGGGTTAGCATGAATGACTTTGCCAAAAGCCAAAATGCGGGTAGTATCAATCATGCGTTGTGTGAGCAAAGTGTTGGCATGGTCAAATGGGTTCAAAATATGTTGGTAAGACAGTGTCATTACATGACATGGGTGTTGACAAAACAGCAGCCCATGGCATAACTTGGACGCTGGCCAACATCGGTTGTGGGCAAGGTTGGCATGCGAAAATCACATAGTCTGGTCAAATGCGGGGAAATTGAGCTGAGCTAAATTGAAGCATTGTCAATTGTGAATGAAACGCAACAATAAAAAAAGAAATGGCACGAGAGGGTTAAAAGTAAACATTGCCAAAGCAAGGCAGCGACAGGCAGCGGCAGAGCGTCGGTGGTGCGCAGGCATGGAAAATGTGCGGATGGATTCGGGTGGGCTTTGATGAGGCATTGACTATACAAAGTTTAGACATTGTATTGGAGTCGAAAATGTTTAAGGAAAATGCAGCAAAGGGGCCGAAATCCAGTCAGCAAGGGCACATGCCAAGCAGATGTGACGGCTACCTTTTTGTAACCGCTTGTGTCCAGATTTGTTGTATATCTTGTATGCATTTTGAATTCGAATTTTGAATGCTTCTTATCAGTTGGGGATGTCAACTGAATTATATTTTAGTAGGCTGATCATTTGACAAGTGTGGGACATGTGTCACAACACTATGCAATGTAAAATACGAGGCTGCCACATGGTCTATAAATGGGCAGTCTTGGTGTTGAACGTTTTGAGAGAGGAAATTTTGGGATAGAATTGTTATCCTAAAGGTGAAAGAGGGAAGAGGAAGTATGGAATTTCACCAAGGCACTTAGAATAAAACGTGAGGGTTTTAGAAAGTGTCTAAGGCAACAATCGACTTGTGATTGTGCCTTAAGTCGAAGTCGAAGTCGAAAGTTGGACAGAATTGTTGTTCAACGAGTGAGTCTTTTGTATTGTTTTGATTATAAATATAAAGGTTGGGTTTGCCCGTAAGTTTGTGTGTGATTTCAAGTAAAAGTTTGAAAAATAATCTAAGCGATAAAGACAGAAAAACGTTCTTGAACGTTAGACGGAATAGGCTGCGAAAGGCTTAGTTGAGTGGGACTTGACTGCCATTAGGATTGGGTTGATTTCTACACAAAATTAAGGTAGAATAGTCTGCCCTCCTAGCAATTGGTATCAGAGCACGCTTAGATTATTCGATGGCTGGGGGAAACGCTGAACTATGGGAAATGGTGACACGATTGGAGGCGCTTATTGGTGGAACAAATGATGGGGAAGACTTGGTTGATCTGGTCACTCAGATTGAAAGAGTGAAGGCAGAATTAACCTTGACCAAGGAATTGCTGAACGAAAAAAGTTTCGTTATTGGAAGCAAATATGCATCCAAACACGAAATCACCCAACAAGAGATGCAACTTGTTCGTAGAGAGAAAGAAGATATGCGTGGTGAAGTTCTTCTTCTTCGTCGGGCGTTGCAGGGAACGATTGTCCCCATAAGAATGAAGGTTCCAGAACCTAAGGCTTACAATGGTGTTAGAAGTGACAAGGAATTGGAGAACTTTCTTTGGGATATCGAAAATTACTTCAAGGCAGCGAAGGTTCAAGATGCTGAAAAGGTGTCAGTCACAACAATGTATTTATGTGATGATGCCAAGGTTTGGTGGAGAACAAGGGTTGCTGAAGTTGAAAATTCGAATTTTCCACAGATTGAAACGTGGGAAATGTTGAAGAAAGAGTTGAAAACTCAATTCCTTCCAAGCAATTCGTCTTGGTTGGCAAGAGATGGGCTGCGACATTTGAAACAAGGCAGCACTTGAGGGCTTATATCAAGGAATTTTCATCCTTGATGTTGAACATAGGCAACATGGTCGAGGAGGACAAGTTGCACTATTTCATAAGCGGGTTGAAAGGATGGGCACAAAGAGAGTTAAGGAGACAGAATGTCCAAACTCTCAATTCTGCCATAGTGGCAGCAGACAAATTGGCTGACTTTGATGAGGGTGACAACCCAAGGGTTTCTTCGCACTTCAAACAGCAAGATAAGGGGAAGGAGTGGAAGAAAAATGAGAAGGGCCAAGCTGCCGAAAAGGAAGATGAAGGCGGGAAAACTAGGCAAGGGGAGTCTACTTTTCCAAAACAGAAGGGAAAGTTTGGAGGATGCTTTACTTTTGGGGGTCCTCATTTGAAAAGGGACTGTCCAATGCAAGTGAAAGTGAATGCCATACTTGCTGCCGAATTGGAGAGGGAAAAGAACAATGAGGCAGAAACGTCAAAAGTGAATTCTATGGCGTTGGTTGAAGATGAAGATGATGGACATGAAATGATCCTTGTCCGGAACCCAAACAGGGTCAGATGAATGATTTCCTCGACAAGGACGTCGAGTTTCATTAGGTGGGGGAAGTTTGTAAGGGTCCTGACCAAATGACTCGACATAGGCATGGGCGTGGCAAAGGGTTAGCATGAATGACTTTGCCAAAAGCCAAAATGCGGGTAGAATCAGCCATGCGTTGTATGAGCAAAGTGTTGGCATGGTCAAATGAGTTCAAAATATGTTGGTAAGACAGTGTCAAGACATGACATAGGTGTTGACAAAACAACAGCCCATGGCATGACTTGGACGCTGGCCAACATCGGTTGTGGTCAAGGTTGGCATGCGAAAATCACATGGTCTGGTCAAATGCGAGGAAATTGAGCAGAGCTAAATTGAAGCATTGTCAATTGTGAATGAAACGCAACAAGAAAACAAGAAATGGCACGAGTGGGTTAAAAGTAAACATTGCCAAAGCAAGGTAGCGACAGGCAGCGGCAGGCAACGACAGGGCATCGGTGGTGCGCAGACATGGAAAATGTGCGGATGGATTCGGGTGGGATTTGATGAGGCAATGACTATACAACGTTTAGACATTGTATTGGAGTCGAAAATTTTGAAGGAAAATGCAGCAAAGGGGCCGAAATCCAGTCAGCAAGGGCACATGCCAAGCACATGCGACAGTTACCTTTTTGTAACCGCTTGTGTCCAGATTCGTTGTATATCTTGTATGCATTTTGAATTCGAATTTTGAATGCTTCTTATCAGTTGGGGATGTCAACTGAATTATATTTTAGTAGGTTGATCATTTGACAAGTGTGGGACATGTGTCACAACACTATGCAATGTAAAACACAAGGCTGCCACATGGTCTATAAATGGGCAGTCTTGGTGTTGAACGTTTTGAGAGAGGAAATTTTGGGATAGAATTGTTATCCTAAAGGTGAAAGAGGAAAGAGGAAGTCTGGAATTTCACCAAGGCACTTAGAATAAAACGTGAGGGTTTTAAAAGTGTCTAAGGCAGCAATCGACTTGTGATTGTGCCTTAAGTCGAAGTCGAAGTCAAAAGTTGGACAAAATTGTTGTTCAACGAGTGAGTCCTTTGTATTGTTTTGATTATAAATATAAAGGTTGGGTTTGCCCGTACGTTTGTGTGTGATTTCAAGTAAAAGTTTGAAAAATAATCTAAGGCATAAAGACAGAAAAACGTTCTTGAGCGTTAGACGGAATAGGCTGCGAAAGGCTTAGTTGAGTGGGACTTCACTGCATTAGGATTGGGTTGATTTCTACACGAAATTAAGGTAGAATAGTCTGTCCTCCTAACGCTAACCATAAAATTCAACTTTAACATCAAAATTTCACTAAGTGTGAAATCTTCGTATGAAACCTACCTACGACTCGCAGATCACTTGAACGCCGTCCTATTCTACTGTGGAAAAGTTCAACAACTTGATTTCTCAAAAAAATATTTTCTCCCTTTCTAAGAGAGTGGTCAAGTATTCATAGAAAGTTCTATGAACTGTAAACTAGTCTCGTAGACCTTAATTGGTAGGAAATATTCATGCAATCTTTTCCATTTTAGAAATCTAGGTGTTACAACATCTCCCCCTTGAGAACATTCATCCTCGAATGGAACGCAAGCTAGGATGAAAGAGTAGGGGAAAGAGATTTACCAACCCAACATGAGTGCAATAATATAAATGCACATAACCAAGGAGGACAATCAACTCCAAGCTAAAACATACTCAAAACATCATTTTCTAAAACATACATTGATGCAAATGGAAGCATGAAAATGACTTGGAATGAATCTGAAAGAATGAACCATGAGAAGCTAATACCTCAAGTTACAGTAGGATGGGAGAAAATGATATGAGGATATGGGGACATCATATTGGCCTCGGTCTCCCAAGTAGCACCCTCAACCATGTGATTCCTCCATAACACCATTACGGCTGCAACCTCTTTATTTCTTAACTTTCTAACTTTCCGTCAAGATATCAAGTGGAACTTCTTCATAAGAAAGGATTTCCCTTATACCAAGACTATTTATTGGTACTATAGATGTTGGGATCACCGATGCATTTCTTTAATAAAGATACATGGAATACTGAATGCACCCATGATAAATTAGAAGAAAAGTCTAATTCATAAGCCACCTTGCCTATCTACCCCAACACTTTATAAGGACCAATATAATGGATAATAAGTTTTCCTTTCTTACCAAACCTCACGTTACCTTTCATAGGTGAAATCTCCATGTAAATCCAATCATCAACAACAAAGTCAAGATCCCTTATTCTAACATTGGCATAGAAGTTTTTTCAACTTTGAGCTATTTACAAAATTTCTCTAATAAGACGAACATTCTCTATAGCCTCCTGTACCAGTAAATAATATATCAAACAAACTTCACCAACTTCAAACCAACCTATGGGGGATCTACTCCTCCTACCATACAGATCTTCAAATGGAGCCATACTAATACTTGATGATAGCTATTATTGTACGCAAACTCTATTAAAGGCAAATGATCAACCCAATCGCCCTTGAAGTCAATCATATAATCTCTCTAACATACCTTACAAAGTTTGGATAGTACGCTCTCCTTGCTCTTCGGTTTGAGGATGAAAGTCCATACTAAGCTTGACACGGGTACTAAGATCTCTTTTGGAAAGGCTTCCAAAATTGAGAAGTAAATTGGGTTCCATGATCAGAGATAATGGATAAGGGAACTCCATACAACATAATAATTTCATTTAGATACAACTTAACATAATCTTTAACCTAATAAGAACCTTGCCGAGAAAGCAATAATCCAGTTTCATCATATAATCCATAATAACCAAGATCGAGTCATGTTGCCGCCTGGTGCGGGGTAAACCAACAATAAAGTCCATATTAAAATCTTCCCACTTCCAAGTAGGAATATTAATATCTTGGGACAAACCTCCTGGATCTTGATTCTCAACTTCTACTTGTTCATAATAAGGACACTTTGACACAAATACTGATATATCCTTCTTCATCCCATTCCACAAATAGACCAGATGCAAGTCATGTACATCTTGGTGGGTCCAAGGTGAATGGGATATTAAAAACTATGGGCTTCCGATAAAATGTTCTCCCTTAAATCATCAATATTGGAAACACACACACAACCTTGATATCAAAGCACACTATCTCCCCCTTGGTAGAAAGAATCATTAGACTTCTTAAGCACCTCTTCCTTAAACTAAACCAAAATCAGACCAAGACTTGCTTAGCCTTTACTTCCGATACAAAATATGATTCTGAACTATTATGAACGAGTAGTCCTCCTTCATTAGATAAATTAAGATAACACCTAATTAGGCCAATATATGAACATCATGAACTAAATCCTTCTTATCTTCTCCAACATGAGCACATTGCTGTAACACTCCGAAAATTAGTAGGCTAAACTAGAGCTAAATGTTCGAAGGTTAGAGTCTTGGAGGTATCCTAGGGACAAGGGCAAAGGGGCAAGGGCTAAGGCTGCCCAAGCCTTTCCAAGGCATTTCCCTAAGACCACGAGGGCCTTGACGACTAGTGATGGTTACTACGAGTCGTGGTGCCACTTAAGAAGGATGAGGCAGTAGCCTCTTTAAGGATGCCTGAAATTGGCTCCTCCACATGAGCTACTTCATGACCTGTGAAGCCTTAGACGGCTCGTGGGAGTGTCCTTGATCATTCCTTAGTTATTGAGGATTGATAGAGAAGCAACTTAGACACTGCCTCAAGGTCCACGAGAGGGACCACGGCTCGTGGATTTCTCCACGACTCTTGGAGCCCCTCGTGAAGATGCCTTGGGATTGTGAGCTAAAGTCACTTGTTGCCTAGCCACTGCTTCAAGACCACAGATGGGACCACGAACCGTGGAGCCCCACATGGTCCCTGACAGCTCACTTTATGTGAGGGTTAGTTTGGGAAATTCCAGTTTAAGTCCTATCAAAGTGAAGTAAATTTGGGGTCACTGTATGAGTCATTTTAAGTCAAATTCACCTAATCTAAGTAATATATTTACAACACCCAAATATGTCCCAAAGTTGATCTCCTCTTCAAAAATTCTATATGTAGCACATCAAGGAAGAAAGTGGATCTAGGGTTCAATAAGTAAAGTTTTCACACCAATTTCATTGAGATTAATAGCTAAGGTATGATAGCTATTTCAAAGATAGAAATTCCCCAAAAGCTAGGGTTTGTCTCCAAGTCATGGGTTCCTTTTACAAATGATTTTAATGTTTGATTTACTTCATCCATGGAGTCTCTTCAAAACCTCAATTTCAAAGATAGAAATTCCCCAAAAGCTAGGGTTTGTCTCCAAGTCATGGGTTCCTTTTACAAATGATTTTAATGTTTGATTTACTTTATTTTATGATTGAATTGATGGTTTATTATGGGTTTTTATGTTGAAATTCCCAAGAACCCATGAAACCCTCATATTACTCAATTATGATCTTGTGATGTGGGTTTGTTGATTATAGAAGAATGTTATGAGATTATGCTTGTGATAGTTGGGTTACTTGAATTATCGTATTATCTATCTCTAACGTAGTAATTCTAGATGTGTTGATGTAATATGATCTATGGTCCTTAAAGAGAAAAAGTATGTGAATTATACATGATTATGAGATTTATGTATATGTTTTAAGAACACTTTGAGAGTAAAGTGAATATGATTATGACCTAGTTGTTGTGTTGTTGGAAGATTATCATCATGTTTACACTTATTTATGATTATGATATGATGTGAAAGGTTTTTTCACAATATGATGATTCTAAGGTTGAAAGGTTATTCTCACCTACTAAATTTATGAGGTATAGTAGGAATAATGTTGGATTGAGTGTCAAGACATTCTTTCATGATTATGAACTCCAGTAAAGACTTAATATGGACCCCATGGGAATTAATGCTTAGCACCAAGTGGATAGTGAGATGATATGGAAGCCCTCACGACAGTAAAGATTGGTTCTCTAGGAGTAATCTCTTAGGATGGAAGCCTTCACATTAGTAGAGGTCGGGTATATAGTAGCAATCCCCTTATCCCATAAACTATGTTCCCTCATAGATATTTAACTAGTGGATCCACCTAAGCTAAGAGTATGGTTCTACCTTAGGAAAGTTGGACAACCCTTTTTCGGTGTGGGGTAGACACCACATTCCATGTTAAGCTCACATGGTCTATGTCGGTGACGAATTATCCTATTATGATAGTATGAACAAGAGTATGAATTATTAACTATAGTTACTAAAGAAGCTTTAGTTAGTATGGGTGGGATTACAAGATCTTATTCATGCATTGCACAAATATGCTTTGAGGGTATTTATGGTACGTTCCTTTTATGGTATGATGATCTATGAGTTGGTTATGATTATGACTTATGCCTTTATGTTATCTTCTAAATGACGCTTTGACTTAGCAAATGGCATGCATTCAACTAAAATGTCCCTTTTAGCATGTTTTATGATTTTTTTTTGTATTTCTATCATACTAGTGCATCTTTGCACTAACCCATATTTTCCTACATTTTCCCAAGTGTAGGGTACGGTTCTCAAGGTGATCTCCATTGTTGATAGAGCTGGAATTTGTTCATTTCTCCTTGCTTGTTGGTGAGTCCTCATGATTCGAGGAAGGATATTTTCATTTAGTAGTTTCATTCTTGTATTTTACTTTTGGATTATGTTGTATGGGTTGTGACCCTATTTGATTTGACTATTGTAATAGGTGACTAATTGAAACAAGTCTAGACTTCCGCTTTTCTTTTATGAATTTTTTTTAAGACTCTAAATGTGTTTTACTCCTATTGTCTTAATGCTTTATGTTATGTAATGCTAAGTGGCACACATGGTGCCTTTCGGGGTTCTATGTGCCTTGTAACGTCTACGGGGTACCCTTGGGTGGTGACAAACTTGGTAATTAGAGTACAATGTTTAGAATAATTCTAGGATGATGTCTCATACGCCATATCTAGTAGAGTCTTGTTCATAAGTGTGAAGCGCGCCACATTTATGAGTGAGAGGCTATAAAATGTTTAGGAAACCACACTTCTTTCATTATTCTTAAGTCGTGCCTCAGAGTTCAACTCTATAAAGTCCCTCTCCTAATACTTCTTTTGTGTCTTCAGGATACAAATACATGAAGGCAGAACACAAGAAAAATGGAGGGTGACAATGTGAATGAAGAAGCTCCTCAAGCTAATCAAGCTTCAATTAATCCTTCGGCTATGTTGTATTTGGAGGTTAGGTCGACTTTACAAATGCTTGATCAAGCTTTAACTACTCAAGCTCAAGTTGTGATAGCTCAGCCCAATAGGGATGTTGTGACTCATGTGAATCCAAATTTGAATTTGGATTCTTTAAGGATTATATATTTTGCTAGAAAGAACCCTCCCGAATTTCATGGTTCTAAAGTGGAAGAGTTCCTCACGAATTTGTGGAAGAGGTTTAAAAAACTTGACATTATGGGGGTGACTTAAGTAGAGAAAGCGGTGTTAGCCGCTTAACAATTGAAGAGTGGTTATCAAGTATGGTATACTCAATGGAAGAACAATAGGCCGATAGGAGCGGGTCCCATATAGTGGGAAATGTTAAATCAACCTTTCTTGATAGGTTCCTTTCCCGAGAATTGAGGGAAGCTAAGGTGGAAAGTTCATCAACCTACGTCTAGGAAGCATGAGCGTGAAGGAGCATGCACTAAAATTCACTCAATTGTCCAAGTATGCTATAACTATGATGGCAGATACGAGGGATAAGATGAGAAGGTTTTTGACGGGTGTATCCGACTTGGTTGAAGAAAAATTCCGTACAATAATAATCCATCATGACATGGATATCACAAGTATTATGGTGTACGCTTAACAAATTGAGGAGTCAAAACTCAAGAAAAAGATTAGAAAGGCGAAAAAAGCTAGAACCGGTGATGGGAACTTCCCCAATACTAGCTCTGATGGACAAGGTCGACCAAGGTTCAAGCAAAGGTTTTCCAACCAAGGCTCATGTAGTGATCCCCCAAGGGTAATCAAAGATAGGGTATCTAACCCTAAACCTCAATGAGGTAATAGTAGCGGTTCTTATGTGGCTAGGACTAATTGTGCAAATGTGGAAGGAAGAATGATGGTAAGTCCCTAGTTGGCTTGGACGGTTGCTATGGTTGTGGAAAGAATGTCCACAAGATGAGATATTGACCCATGCTCATGGACAAAGGGAGAGAAGGAAAAAGAAGCTCCTCCAAGTGGTTCAAACTCTAATTCCTAAAACTTTTATGCTCTTCAATCTTGAGGTGACAAGAGAGCTCTCAGATGTGGTGACCGATATGTTAAAAGTCTTTTCTATTGATGTATGTGCCTTGTTAGATCCCGGTGCTACTTTGTTTTTTGTGACACCTTTTGTGGCCATAAAGCTTGAAATACTCCCTTAAGTGTCAGTAGAACCTTTTTCGGTCTCCAACTCGGTAGGTGACTCAGTAATGGCTAAGAGGGTTTATAGAAGTTGTTCTATTTCCTTGTCTCATAGTGTTATTTTAGTGGATTTAGTGGAGTTATAAATGTTAGATTTTGATGTGATTTTGGGTATGGATTGATTGCATGCATGTTGTGCCTCTATCAATGGTAGAACTCGGGTGGTTAGATTCCAATTTTCAAATGAGCCTTTCTTAGAGTGGAAGGGGGGAAATTCTATCCCTAGAGGTCAATTTGTCTCTTTGTTTAAAGCTAGGAATTTGATCTGCTATAGGTGTACCTACCATATTGTTAGGGTGAATGATGTTGAATCCGAAACCCCTTCTCTAAAGTTGGTTTATGGTAGTTAATGATTTCTCAAAAGTTTTACTCGATGATTTGCCCGGTATTCCTCCCAAGCGGGAAAACAATTTTGGTATTGACCTTTTACCAGATCCGCAACCTTTATCCACTCCTCCATATAGAATGGTTTCGGCCGAGTTGAAAGAGCAACTAAAAGACTTGTTAGATAAGGGTTTTATCTGACCGAATATCTCTCCATGGGGTAGTCCAGTGTTGTTTGTTAGAAAGAAGGATGGGTCTCTTAGAATGTGCAATGATTATCATCAATTGAATAAAGTGACCATCAAGAATAAATAGCCTCTTCGAGAATTGATGAGTTATTTGACCAATTTCAAAGGGCTAGTTATTTCTCTAAGATTGATCTTCGTTAGGGTTATTACCAATTATGGGTGAGAGGGGCTGATATTCCGAAGATGACATTTAGAACCAGGTATGGTCAGTATGAATTTGTCGTAATGTCGCTTGGGTTGACTAATACTCCGGCAGCGTTTATGGACTTGATGAATAGAGTGTTTAGGAAATACCTAGACATGTTTGTGATTGTGTTTATCAATGATATTTTGATCTGTTCAAGGAGTGAGAATTAATATGTGGACTATTTGAGAATTGTGTTGCAAGTTCTTAAATACCAACAACTTTTTGCAAAGTTTAGCAAGTGTGAGTTTTGGTTAAGGTCCATAGCTTTCCTTGGTATTATTGTGTCAAGAAAGGGTATTGATGTAGATCCTAAGAAGACGATTGATTCAGGAGTTCTACTAGACCTCTAACTTCTTTCGATATTAGAAGCTTTTTGGGGTCTGCCGATTACTATAAGAGGGTTGAGGCATTTTCCTCCATTGCTTCTCCGTTGATGTCTTTGAATTAAAATAATGATAAGTTTGAGTGGTTGGAGGCTTGTGAGAAAAGCTTCCATGAGTTGAAATATAAACTTACATCCGCTCCGGTGTGTACCTTACCGGAAGGTAAGAGTGGTTTGGTGGTATATTGTGACGCCTCTAGAGTGGGGTTGGGATGTGTCCTCATGAAAAATAGTGAAGTGTTGGCCTATTATTCAAGGCAACTTAAAGTCCATAAGAAGAATTATCCCACCCACGATCTTAAATTATTGGTGGTGGTATTTACCTTGAAAATATGGAGACATTACTTGTATAGGGTCCATGTGGATGTTTTCACCTACCACAAGAGTCTTCAATATGTATTTAGCTAAAAGGACTTGAATCTTCATCAATGAAGGTTTTTAGAAATCTTGAAGGATTATGATATGAATGTCCTTTATTACCCAGGAAAGTCTAATCTTGTAGATGATGCACTTAGTAGATCGTCCATGGGTAGTGTGTCTCATGTAAAGGATGAAAAGAAAGAGCTGGTTCATAAGGTTCATAGATTTTCCTGACTAGGTGTCCAACTAGTGGATTCCCCCAAGGGTCACGTCATGGTCCATAATGAGCCCAAATCGTCCTTTGTGATGAATGTGAAGTCTAAGAAAGATATTGATCCTTTATTAGTTGAGTTGAAAGAGTCGGTGCTCAAGAAGTCCGTTGAGTCTTTCTCTAGAGGGAAAGATAGGGTGCTTAGGTACCAAGATCGGTTATGTGTTTCGTATGTTGATGGTCTGAGGGACAATTTTTAAAAGAAGCTCATAGTTCTCGGTTTTCTATTCATCTAGGAGCCACCAAGATGTATCGTGATCTACATAAAGTCTATGGGTAGAATGGTATAAAGAAAGACATCGCGGGATTTGATGCCAAATGTCCTAATTGTCAACCAGTCAATGTTGAGCATCAAAGACCGTGAGGCTTGTCCCAAGATATAAGTATTCCCACTTGTAGGTGGGAAGATGTAAATATGGACTTTATTGTGGGTTCGCCTCGCATCGAAGGCAACATAATTCTATTTGAGTCATTATAGATCGGATGAAAAATTCTGCCCACTTTATTTCCATCAAGGTTTCTCATTCGGAAGAAGACTATGCCAAGTGGTATATAAGTAAGATAGTGAAGTTGCATGGGGTTCCTTTATCTATTATTTCGGATCGGGGTAATCAATTTACTTCACACTTTTGGAAGTCATTCCAAAAAGGGATTGGTACTAAGGCTAAGCTTAGCACGACTTTTCACCCCCAAACCGATGGGAAAGCGGAGAGTACAATCCAAACATTAGAAGATGTTGAGGGAATGTGTTATAGACTTCAAGGGTAATTAGGGTGAACGTTTTCCGTTAATAGAGTTTACCTACAATAATAATAACCACTCAAGTATCGGTATGGCTCCCTTTGAAGCTTTTTATGGTTGGAGATTTAGGTATCAATTTGGTTGGTTTGAGGTAGGTGAAAGCTATCTTATTGGTCCCAAATTGGTTTATGAAGCTACTAAGAAAGTTTGACTTATTATAGAGATATTAAGAACGACTCAAAGTAGACAAAAGTCTTATGCTGATATGAGAAGAAGGGATCTAGATTTTGCAGTTAATGATTGGGTCTATTTGAAAATCTCACCTATGAAGGGTATAATGAGATTTGAAAAGAAAGGGAAACTTAGTCCCCGGTAAGTATGCCCATATAAAAAAATACAACGTATTGGGAAAGTTGCCTTTAAGTTGGTTTTGCCAAATGAGTTGGCCCTGGTTCATCCGGTATTTCATGTTTCTATGCTTAAATGTGTATTGGAGATCCAACATACATTATTCCCCTAGAAGGGTTGGGAGTTGATGAAAGTCTTTTATATGAAGAGGTTCTGATAGATATCCTAGACCGGCAAGTCAAGAGGTTGGTAAACAAGGAAATAGCTCCCGTGAAGGTTTTGTGGAGAAATCACTCAGTTGAGGGTACAACTTGGGAGGGTGAGGCCCATATGAAGTCCCAATATCCTCATCTCTTTCCTTATACTCCTATTCAAGCTTGAGATAAATAGTTCCTCTTGAGCTTTAGTGTTTTGGGAGCCATGTCTGTATATTTATTTTTCCATGATTTTCTTATGTTATGCATGTTATTGAGAAATTCATCTTTAATAAGAAAATGAGTTTTCATGATTTATGTTCCTTATTGTGCATTTAGTATGATTTACCTATTTTACTTTATGATATGAGTTGACGAACATGCTTCAATATGAATTTGAGAGTAATTGCATATTGGCTCCATAATATTGTGTTGAGCATAGTTTTAGTTGGAGAAGGTAGTTCCTCCTATGAATATGAGAAATGTTGATTTTCATGCATAATGGGTTGTTAGATGTTGTTCCTACTTCCTTGTGATGCATTGTTTATGTTTGAGTTGGAGTTGATGTTTCCTCCTTTGAATTGTGCATTATTTAAATATTTCATGCATGATGGGCTGCTAGTATTGAGTCTTTACTTCCGTAAGGTGTCTAGATCATCATTCGAGAAAGGAATATTCCCAAGGGTGAGATATTGTAATGATCCGGAGAGTAGTAAGATAAAACTAGAGATAAACGTTAGAAGTTTAGATTCATGGAGGTGGCATAGGTCCAAGGGAAAAGGGGCAAGGGCCAAGGCTACCCAGGCCTTGCCCCAAGACCACGAGGGCCTTCACGACCAGTGGTGGTCACCAAGAGTCTTGGTGCCACTCATGAAGGTGGAAGCAGTAGACTCCTTAAGGCTGTCTTAAAATTGGCTCCTCAACAGGAGCGACTTCACAACTCATGAAGCCTTAGATGACTCCTCAGTCGACTACAATTAGCGAGTAAGTATGAATAAATCAATAAGTGCGGAAATTAAACTTGAAAAAAATGCTTATACTGGTGGGATCCAAGATGGATCTTACGTCAAGTCCCCTTGTGTTGCAAGGGTGTTCTCTTCCGGCTTTTGAAACTTTTTGATGTGAGTACAAGGCTTGAATGTGATTTCAAGAACGTTACTCAATTTTCTTTTCCCTTTTTTGTTTTTATACAAAGCCTTACTAACAAGTTTTCTCTCTTCTCTTTTTTTTTTGTTTCACACAGTAAGATTACAATGTTTTATCAAAAGCAGAGTAGGGAGTAGTGAGATGATTCAGACTCGTTGTACGAACTTTCTACTTTCAGCATGATGCCTTTTTATAGAGTTGAGACTTGAATATGTCATGTGAAGAGATGACAACCCAAGATATTTGATCCTTGGAAAAAAGGCAAGGTATCCTTATTTTCCAAAAATATAGATTAAGGCTTATCTTTAATTTCCATTGATGCAGCTTAATTGCTTGTAAAGAGCCATTGCAATCTTTTCCTTATGTATTTAAATTCTGCAACTTTCTCGATTGTATAAAGCCATTGGAGATCCCTTATTTTATTGTTGGATTCGTTCTTGAAGCTTCCTTGATTGAATATGGTCGTTGGAGATCTAATTGTGATCTTAAATTTTTCTAATTTAGTGGTATTTGTTTTGTGATCTTCCTTGATTTGCAATCTTCCTTGATTTGGGATCTTCCTTCATTTGTACATCTTGGACTTCAACCTGCTTTATTGATGATCTTCTAATTGTGGGAGTCTTCTTCTTTGTATTAGATTGTTTCCTTTTTGATGACTGGTTTTTCTGGATGAATTAAGTTGATTATCATAAAAACTTTTTACTAACAATCTCCCCATTTTTGGTGATGACAATATATAGTAGTAATACTTCCCTATTTGTGTAGTAGACTTTATGAGGTTGAGGTTGTGGTTTGTTGCCCCCGAAAGTAGTGAGGAGTAGTCGATTGAGTTTTTAACTAGCTCTCCCCTAGTAGTTTCTTGATAGAAATGAATTGTTTTAGTCTTGAAATATTTTCTCTTACTTAGAATAATGTCTGAGAGATAAAGTATAACATAAAAACAACAAATAGAAGAATATAGAGCACAAGCAAGCTAATGCATCAGATACCAAGTAATAGACATATAATATTGATAAAGAGATACTAATAATATTCTCCCCCTTTGGCATCAACAAAAAGGAAAGAACATAGAGTTTTATCCAAAACCACAGTAGAACCACAAAGTCTTAAGGTGGGTTACAGAGCCCATTAAACAAAATAGTAGCAAAATAAGACAGGAGCAACATAGAATCAACAAGGATGCAAGAAATAGGTCAGGGTGTTGATAATAAAAGTTGACATCTTCTCAAATTTAGACGCAAGAGAGGTGGAGATATTCTTTGAGCCAGCTTGAACCTTGGTAGCGATATTGATGGATTCCTTCACATTTCACAATCTGATCTAGTCTCAAGAGAATCAAGGCCACATCGACACCTATTTCCCTGGAGACATCCTTCACATTGTAAAGTTTGGAGTTTTTGGCAAAAAACATCCTTTAACTATACACCAAACATAAACTACATCCTTAGAGTATCATTCTTAGCATAAAACATCCTTCAAGTATTTAAAAGTGAATCATTTTCATCCCTCTACTTGTCAAGACCCGCAAGTACACGCTAGAAGATAGGGCACTCTTGAGTCTCCACACGGCGTACTTGACCTCTTGAGGTCTTGGACAAGCCCTTGAACATCATTCTTTGCATATATATGAAAAATATACAGAATTAAAACTTTTCTTTCAAAACATAGTGCGGAATCATTTTATAAAACTTCTAACATATATCTACGAAAACCATCTATGACATAATGAGTAAAATAGTCTTGGGTCATAGCCCAGAAAAGTCTAACATAGAAAAGAACATAAAAGACCACATATGAGTGATGTGCTCGGATGCTATGAGGGTTCACCAATATTCTCTCCTTGCAAGCATTGGAAACTCTACCCTTGAAATTAACTCAATCTTTTCAAGACCCTACATTGGATTAGAATGTAGGCACAAATATGTGTTAGTACGACATGGACTAAGTATGGAAACTATCATACCAAAACGTAAGATATCTCAAAGGGTTAGTCAATAATAGACATAATCATAAGAGATAAAGAATAAACATAACATGACCAACATAAGCATAATAAAACATCATAAAGTATATAAGAGTTCATACTTACTCATTGTCCTTCTTACTCAAATGAACTACTTCACAAGCCACCTCCAAGTATACTTGTGCATGGCTAAGGTAGTATCCCATACTACTACCAAAGCTAAGTACATCTATACTTAGTACATGTGGTTTGTACTAACCCATATCTCCTCTATTTTCTACATAAATGTAGGTTCAGGCCATTGAGCTGATTCAAAGCCATTTTCTCAAGAAGCTGTGATTGTTTCCCAAGTTGGTGAATCCTTAAGCCCGAGGACGAAACCCTATGATTCTAGCTTTAATTGTTTTGATTATATTTAAAGACATTGTTCCACTTCTCTTATTTCAAAGACTATGTTGTATTCACTTTAAAAGACTTGTAATGATGTAAGGGCTAAGTCCCAATTTTCATACTCTTGTGTTTAGATGGCAATGTGAGACAAGTTAAAGTAATGTTTTAAATTTTTTGATTTTATTCTTTCTAATATGCGATGATTAATGCGAAAGGCTTGTCTAAGACCTCTTCGAGGTCGATGACACCAGTTACCTCTAAGGGGTACTCCCGGGTCATAACAAACTTGGTATCAGAGCATGAGGTTGAATAAATACCAGGATTGATGTCTCACAAAATAACGTGTATGTATACACTTGTTCATAATTGTGAAGCGCGCCACACTTATTAATGAGAGGCTATGTGATGCTTAGGAAATTATAACTTTCTTTGGTATTCTTAAGTCGTGCCTAAAGAATCTTAACTCTATCTGTCCCTTTCTTCTAATCTTTTTCTTATGGATATAGGCTATGACTACTAGAAGGGCATCCACAATAAGGGTTGAAGAGGATATTGCAAATGCGGGAGTTTCTCCCCCGACAACCAAGATCCTCGTCAAGAGTAGGTTCCTCTAGGTGGCCAAGCTCCGATCAATCCTCCAATCATGTCGGATGGAGAAATTAGGGCAGCTTTTCTAAACTTGACTCAAGTCATGGATACTCAAGCTCAAGTCATAACTGCTCAAGCTCAAGCTATAACGGCACAAGCAGATCGTGAAGGTGCACCCCGTGTGAATCAAATTCTAGTACCATGGCTTCACGTTTGTGGGACTTCACTAGGATGAATACTCCAATGTTCTTTGGGTCTAAGGTAAATGAAGATCTTCAAGACTTTCTAGATGAGGTTTATAAAATCTTGTATACTATGTTGGTGAGTTCAAATGAGAAGGCCGATCTAGCCGCTTATCAACTCAAGGATGTGGCTCAAACTTGGTACACTCAATGGAAGGACAATAGGGCTTTGAGAGCGGGTCTCATAAGATGGGAAGTCTTTAGGAGGGAATTTCTTGATAGGTTCTTCCCGATGGAGAAAAAAGAGGCAAAAGTGGAAGAATTCATAAACTTTCGTCAAGGAGGTATGAGTGTTCAATAATACTCTTAGAAATTTACTAAGTTGTCTAAATATGCCTCTTCTTTGGTGACTAATCCTGTAAGATTCCGAAAATGACTTAGGTGAAATAGAGCCTAACATGTTGATAATGATGGTATAAGGTCCTAAATAGGTCTATAATATGGTATTGAGGTAGTGTCTAAGAGTTTAGGTGCATTGGAAGTAAAACGTCTAGGGACGACCAAGACGTTCGACGACTAAGTCACCTATGTGCCTCATATGTGGTTTTATATGTTTTGTGTGATTCATGAGGTTATTATGTCTTTAAAAGATTTACTGTAGTGTTTATTGGCAGTGTGTCAAGCTTCATGAAGTTGGAGGTCAAACGTCCAAGAACGTCTATGACATTCGAAAGTTTTGCCTTGAAACGACCTTGTGTGTCTAGGAATATTTCATCGAGTTTTACGTGTTCGTTCTGGGTGAAATTCATGTGAGAGGTGATAAACTCATATACGGGCATGTTTGGGTTGGAAACATCCGGGAAAACATCCCCAAGTACCATCCAAGGGTCCTTGAGAAAGGACCCAAAGTTGGTGTCTAAGACTGCCCAAGACAGCCTACCAACGAAAGGCAATCGACGCCCAGTTGGTGGTGTATCATAGTTTGGGACTTAGTGAGGGGAGAGGTGAGGCCAACGACCAGCCTCAGTCCAAGACCACGGACCAACAGGACGGTCCGTTGGTCAAAGGACGGGCCGTCGTTTGGCAACAGACGATTGTGTCTGTCCCTGCGTGCAGGCCAATGTTAAGTTAGGGGTGAATTGGTAAATTCACCCCACTTCCAAATAAGAGGATTGGTGGTTCCTACGGGGTATTTTGGGTATTTTAGACATGTATATATGTCTTTAACACTTAGAAGATTTTATTCTTCCAAATCAAAACCCCAAAATCCCTTAGAAATTCCTTAATACTCCATTAAAGCTAAAACTCAAGGAAGAGCTTGGATTGGAGATTTGAGGGGAGATTATTCATAAATTTGGAGTATTAGCTTCATTGAGGTATGATTTTCGATCCTTGAAACTCTATTCATATGGGAGCCCAACTTTCAAAGATGTTTTCTAAAGTTTACAAAGTTGAATTGTCCAATTTCATGATCTATGCATGGGTTCTTGCATTAATGGTTTTTAAACATTGATTATGGATTGAATTTTTATTAATTAGATGATTTTAACTCAATTAACCTATGAACCCATGAATTTTATGAACTCTAGTATTTGACTAAGTTATGGGTTACTTGATATTGATCTAATGTTTATGAATTCTAGTTTAGTTTTCTATGGGCTCTCTAATGATGTAAGAATTTTATTGAATTGATATCTTGGTTGTATTATATTGATGAATCTCTATGGAATTGACCTAGTTTCATTATTATTGTTATAATTGCATTGAATATTGTTCATGGACATTGATAAGGGCCTTATGATATTGAATTGGTTGATTTAACATCGAATTGAGGTGTTGAGGATGGAGTGGTGGTACGCTGCCCTATTCCATTTATTTTATGTATTTTAGACTTCTATTATATTGTGATTGGTATGGTCCACTTACGGTGGCGGTGTTATGTGCTTTACTTGCAATTGATGTGGCCTTGTCGGCGTTATTTTAAGTAATATCATGATCATGGCATTGTCGGCAACTACTTGAAGTATTTTGATGACTATGTCAAGTATGCTAATATCTACCTATATGATAAGTAATGTGAAAGTATATGTGGTTTCTTTTATTGATGTTACTTAGGTGATCATGTTAGACTATGACTTTGGCTTTATGTGTATACTCTTAGGGTTGATGTATGTTATTCCTACTTGACTATATGAGTCTATGATGATCATATTGATGATGATATGATAGTGTATAGGATGACGTAAAGAGGATATGGTTATGTCTATGTGTTTCTAAAATGACATGTAATATGTGTTAAAGTGAAGTATGTTGTGTCTTGTCTTGGTTGACTTGTGTCCCTTACTTGATACATGTATGAATGTGAGTTTGAGATGTATTGACTTAAATGATGTTAAGAGGGTCCTTTATGTGAAACCTTGAACCTAGTGGTAAGGTTATGAATGTTGAAGTCGAAAGCCGTAATGATATCCTTCAAGTAAATGAATGATAGACTTAAGGTTGATTGGCTTGAACGACATCATATCAAACCTTACGAAAGTCATAATGAGCTTCTTGTCGCCATTGTGAGGTAGCCCTAGTGTACCTTTCTTTGGTAGGGTAAATGTGATTGTGTTATGAACTTGAGATGGAACCCCTTAATATGAACCTTAAATGTGCATTACTCTATGAGAACAAAGGCTAGCACCGAGTGAGTATGGTAAGGTAAGTAGTTCTAGTTAAAGAATGAGACTAGATTACAAAGCATGCCCTTCATATTCCTTAACCATCTGCCTACATGGGATGTGTCCAACTTCTACCATTGGCAAGTAGAACACCCTCATTGGAGTAGGTTAGAATTTCGGATTCCATGCTTTTCTATAATGGTATATGTCGGTTATTGCCTATTCTCATCATATGGGATACCTACTAGCATTAGAGAAGTTCTATAAAGTTAAGGTGGTGGTATGGGACGCTATCTAGACATTGTACAATAGGCTTTGAAGGTGTTAGTTAGAGTCCCTAGGTCTTGTCCAAGACCATTACTTGAATATCCTCTATGTGATGAATGTATCCTAAATTAAATAATGAATGAAATGACTTAAATAAGAAAGTATGTTAAATGAATAAGTACTTAACTAGAGTAGTGAAGGGTTGTCTAGTTAAGGTGTGAAGGGGGCATAGAAATGGTCACTTTGTATCTTACCTAGATAAGTCTTAAGAATGACTCTAGTTAGGAAAGATGTTGATTATGTAGACCTGATCTAAACTTAGGTAGTCTTAAGGATTATTTAGGTAGTCTTGAAGAGGTCAATCATGGACGTTATCTTTTTGATTTACTTAAGTAAGTCTTTTGATAGCCTTTGGAAGGAAAATGTCATGTTACCTATATGTTGATGTCTTAAGTGTGTGTGTATGTTTTTTATTATAAATAGTCTTGAGGCTCATTTAGACATGCTTAGGGAGGTTGTATGGGCGGTCTCTCTTTCTGTTGTTTATGTAACAACCCTAAAAATGAATAGGATCAAGACTTAGGTTGTCAAGAATGCTTGCGATTAGACCAAGGTTTTCACAGACTGATACGCGTAGAACCAGACCTCAGAACCCTTACTACGACCAAGCCAACTAACTTGGGGAGTTAATTGAGCTTGGAAAGGTTGGAACCAACCATGTGAGGCTCACGAAAACGAAGATTTAATCGAAAGAGTTTTTACCGGACTCAAAAGAAGAAATTTTAAGTTTTGAGGGTCCAAGGGTAAAATGGTCTTTTCCAGGCCAGGGGTAATATTGTAATTACCCAGGGAAATTAATTATTTAATTAATTAATTTAATTGAAGGAAGAAATTCGGGTGGGGCAACCCGAAGTGACCCATTTTCGCAAATGGGAGCCACTCGGGTTCGAGCCCCACTAGAAGCAAGGATTTAACTTGCTTTTATTTAATTTAATGAATTAACTTAATTAAATAATGAATATTATCTGATTAAGAAAAGGAAAAATCAGATTTTTAATTATTAATTTAGCAAGGAGTCCTAGTTTGACTAATTCTCAAACCAAAACTCCTATCTTAAAGCTACTCTCTCTCTCTCACGATATCTCTCTCACTTTTTCAATTACTCTCACGTTTTTCTCTGCAAAATAAAGGTTAAGAACTGAAAAATATTCAAGAGTTCTTCACACCTGAAGAACTCACACGAAATTTTTAAGAAAAACAAGTAACCAAACGATAAAGCAAAGAGAGGTGGTTGTCGAGTAGTGTGGACGATTGAGAAAGCTTGGACTGATTTGTGGAGAGGTTCTTTGGGCAGAAAATTCGTGTTTGAACAAGGAAACTAAGGTATGGGTCTTCTTACTCTTGGTCCCTTTCCCAAGAGACCCCTAGGACTCAGAATATTCGGCTCAAAACTAAGGTTGTTTTCCCCGTTGCATGTCCCTGTCATTAGCTCCCAACTAATTCGTAGGTTTGTATGTTTGCTGGTAGCAATTAGGTGTTGCAATGTGTTTCATGAACATGTATTTGGAATCATATGAATGACAAGCTTTGTTGCCAAAAATATGTGTGAGTATGTGAAAAAGTATATTGTAAACTTACTGTAAATGAGTGTTGATTTATGGCTTCAAGTTTGATATGATTTTGGGTGTCATTTAAGTGTATAAACTTATGCAAATGATGATGTTCAATTAAGTGTAAAGTGGCTGAACTTAAATGAAGAATTCTTGGCCAAATATGTCCATGAAAATGCACCTAAAGGACTCACTAAACACTACTCCAAATGCATGAATTTTTAACGTTAAAAAGTGGAGAAAAATAGGCTGCAAAATGGTAATAAAAATTTCCAGATTTTGATGTTAAATTCGGGCAGTTTCTGGAGACTTTGAAAGGGTTTTAAAAGGGATTAAAATAGTTGAAGTCAAGGGGAATCGAACCCAAGACCTCACATGACCTCAAGGCTGAAATTTTAAAAAAAATGTGTTGGGGCTAAGGGGATTCGAACCCCTTAGCTGCTGCCCACGAAATGAAAAATAAAAAAAAATGGGGATGGGGGGAATCGAACACATGACTTATGGGAAGCAAAGAAGAGGGAGAAATAAGAAAAATAAAAGATGTGAGGCGTGGGAATCGAACCCACGACCTCAAGGCTGGAATAAAGGAGGCGAAAATAAGTTAAAAAAATAGGTGAGGCCGTGGGGGTTCGATCCCACGACCTCACTGTCCATGCCCTTAACTTAGAGAAAATATTGAAAATATAATTGTGGGGCTGTGGGGGTTCGAACCCACCACCTCACAGCCCTTAAGCGAAAATTAATTAAAAAGAAGGAGGCTGTGGGGGTTCGAACCCACAACCTCCTTACTTGGGCGAAATTAAGAGTAAAATAAAAGAGGCTGTGGGGGTTTGATCCCACAACCTCTTGGTTTAGGCGAAATGGGAGAATATTATGTTAATGAAAAATGAAAATGGGGTTGTGGGGGCTCGAACCCACAACCCATCGGCCAATTCAAGAACAAGGTTAAATAGAAAAGTAATCCTTCAATGTAAATATTGTGATTTGACTTAGAGTTAAAATGTTATGAATATTAGAATAAAATCAATTAAAAATATAAATGATATCCAATTGATTCAAGACTTGGGATTCCTTACCCAAACTTCCGTTTGATACATAAGTCATACGTGAACAAATCATCCAAGAATAATGTCATCTACTTAGATCGAAATCAAGATCTTGGTATATATACAAGATACATAAGTCTTGTACTATAAAATCTTAGGAATGTATGAGTCACATAATGAACTACGAATGAAGCCTCATGGCTTGTACGTATAGACACATAAGTCTAACATACGTTCAAAAGTAAGTGAACTTAAGATGTATGAAATGAAATGATGAACCCTGAAAGGGTTAAGTATGAGTGTAAAATACACTAAATGGCCAAGTGCATTGGCATATGATGGGATGAACAATGAAATAATGAAATGAACAATGAAATAATGAAACCCTAGAAGGGTTAAGTAAGGGTGTTAAGAACACCAAAAGGCCAAGTGCATTGGCATAGGACGAAACGAACATTCACGTAATAAGAGATGAATAACTATGAAAAGCAAAGGTGCTAATAATGATGAATGTGGTGACAACATGATATGAGGCTAATGTAAATGATGAGAGCAATCTCAAATGAGCCTAAGTAAATGTTACCAATACGTACTCACCTATGAGAGTGTAAGATAATGAAGAGACCAATCTCTATGAACACTCTAATGAGAGTATTGAGCTTAACACACTCAATACGAATGATGAGATGAGAAATCATCTAATGAGCTATGATGTCCTCATACTAGAAGCCAACTTCCATGACATATGAGATGAATGTAATGGAACTTTATACTGAGCACCGATAGACTAGCTATGAGCGGTGATGCCTTCTTTCGGGAAGGGCGGAGGTTCACGTAACTCTCATGAGATGAGACTGTCCGGCTTGCCGGGTATGGGTCTCCTTATATCTCCTAGTCTTCGAACCTATACTGCCAATATAGGGATCTGGCGGGGTTAAATTCCCATGTACGCTAGCATGTTATTGGATCACTTTGGCCGGTGATTCCACCTCTTTTCGGTGTGGGGGAGACACTGGATTTCATGATGCTCACATGATCTATGTCGGTTAAAGTTAAAGTTCCCAATGAATGAATGAGGCCAGCCTCAAATGATGCACATAATGAAATGAATGAATGCCAAAGGTGTTAGGATAGGATAATCAAAAGGTGAGTTAGATTCAAGTAATGACATTAGGTCATTCTTGGTCATTGCACAACGAACCTAATGAAAGTCTTAAACTACATCCTAGGTATAACCGGTGGTTACACTGGACTATGAACAAAATGAAATGAAGTACGTATGAATGAATGAAGCAGACTCTGTGTTTGCTAATGAAGACTCCCTAGTTGAGGTCCCATATGTTGAGCCCTCATTTCTGGGATGTCTTAATGTCAAGTCCATGATTCCAAGGTCTCATGGCATATGAATGAATGATATGAACGAAGTTATGTGCTATATGAAAAATGTACTGTATGCTAAATGTTATGTGCTGTGTGCAAATGTGAAAAGTATGATGATGTATGTTATTCTCATGGCATAACTTTCCTATTCCAAATCTGGAAAGCTCACTGACTTTCCTAATCCAAATTTGGAAAGATCATTTACTTTCCTAATCCAAATTTGGAAACTTTCCTAATCTCAATTTGGCAAGTCCACTGACTTGACTTCCAAAAATCATGTTGTTAGGAAAGGGCTATTCTTTCTCATGCATGTCCTTGGTGTGTGCTTGCATATACCCATACTTAGTACAAGTGTGTACTAACCCTATACAAACTCTACTAATTTAGGTGCAGACACAGGTGGACGGTAGAGCTACAGGATCATCGTTGCAGTTATCCGGACGTCCAACATTCATCCGGCTTTGGTAGGTCCTCATGCTTTCGAGGATGCTGCTATTTAATGTTCTAGCTTAGTTTAGGAGTTGAGCTAGTGGAGTATGTTCCACTAGCGTTTCTTTCTTATTTTATTCAGACTATGTATTGGGCCATTTTGGCAATTATACAATTATGTTTAATGAACTATTCCTTTCATTTGATTATCTCTTAATGTTTAGATGGTTGATGTTGAACAAATTACGAAAGTATTAGAAATGTTTAGTAAGCAATGTTTAGAAACAAAAAGTTTCAAATTTTCCGCTAAAAATTAACCTATGTAAAGTAAGAATGACGTAAGTAGGCTTGTCTGCAACCTCTGAGAGGTCAACGACGCCGGTCTCGTCTGGGGTCTAGATCTCAGTCGTGACATTTTAAGTGATTTTTAGGATTACTTTTAGTGAGAAGACTACATGCTAGGAAGTGTCTAAAAGGAAGAAGAGACACTTCACTTTAACAGTGAAGCAACTCACTGTACAGTGAGTTTAAGTTATTGTGATGTTGCCTCAAGAATATGTTAAACTGTCTAAATGTTATCTAATGTGTTTCTAAGGTGTTAAATGTTCTTCTTATGATTATGATATGATTTTTAAATGAAAATATGCATAATTCTAATAAATGTCTATTTTCATGATTTTTATGCATAGTGCCATACTTATTACATGTGGTTGTACTAATCCATGTTTTTATCTATCTCTATGTTGTTGGTAGGTGAGGAGCATTTGGGAAGCAAGACTTTGATCGTAGAATCATTCAAGTGAAGTTGAAGTATGTCCTCAATTGACTCGAGGGCATATATGGATGTCTTTTATGTCTTTTATTTCGAAGTATTGTAATAGACTAAGTATTTCTATATTTTGAAGTATGGGCCGTGTCCCAAAGTATTCTCGTGTCTTAAGTTTGATGAGATTGAGACTTAGTTTTTCCTACGATTTTATTTGAAAGAGTTTTTAAAGACTATGAAATGTTTTGTGAAAAGTATTAATTCCGCACTACTTTTCATTATGTATATGCGATGAATGATATGTAAGGGCTTGTACAAGACCTCCGAGAGGTTAAGTACGCCGATTGCAATCCGAGATTGACCCTAACTTCTAGGGTGTGGTTTCGGATGTGACAAAGCTTGGTATCAGAGCTTAGGTTATGAAAGAAGAATTAGGAATTGAAAAGTCTCATCAAGTCACGTCTAGTAGAGTCTTGATCATCAGTGTGAGTCGTGACACATCTATGGGCGAGAGGCTATAGGACGATAGAGTTTTCCTTCTTTTCTACTCCTATGTTGTGCCATAGAGTAAAAGTTATGAGTACTCTTTTCTTATGGTTTTCCTTGTGTTTCTAGGTAGATGACTATGAGGAGGACACCGGCTAGGAGAGTTGAGTAATAGAGATATTAGAGAGGCTTTGCTTGCTTTAGCCCGAGCCGTGACTACTCAAGCGGATTTGAGTATGGTGCCTAGGGTGAATGTTGTGGAGAGCACTATGACCTCTAGGTTTAGAGACTTTGTGAGGATGAATCATCCTATCTTTCTTTGCTCTAAGGTGGGAGAGGATCCCCAAGAGTTCCTAGATGGAGTGTACAAGGTGTTAAGTGATATGAGGGTTACATCTAGTGAGAAGGCAGAGTTGGCTTCGTACCAATTGAGGGATGTTTCTCAAATATGGTACACTCAATGGAAGGACAATAGGCCGGTGGAGTCGGGTCCCATTGAGTAGGAAGAATTTAAGGAAGCTTTTCTTGGGAAGTACTTTCCCCGTGAGAGGAGGGAAGTTAAGGTAGATGAGTTTATCAATCTCAAGCAAGGCAATATGAGCGTTGAGGAATACTCTTTGAAGTTTTCTATGTTATCTAGATATTCCCCATCCCTTGTGTCTAATCCGAGGGATGAAATGGGTCGTTTTGTGACGGGTGTCGTCGATCTAGTGAGGGAGGAATGCCGTACGGCGATGTTACATGATGATATGACCCTAGCTAGACTCATGGTGTATGCCAAATCAATTGAAGAGTCTAAACTTAAGAGGATGTCTAGAAACTTGAAAAGGAGTGGTTCTAGTGACTAAGATCAATCTAGGTTTAAGAAGAGGTCTCAAACTCAAGAATAGCCTAGGAGTGCTAAGGTGAAATTGGAGAAAGGAGGTGGTTCTCAAAATGTCAAACATACATGTGTCAGTTGTGGAAAGAGACATTATGGTGAGTGTCTAAGGGGTATCGGTAGTTGCTATGGTTGTGGTAAGGAAGGACACAAGGTGAGAGGTTGTCTTAACATTGCTTCTAGAGTAAGAGAGGGTAAGAAAGTTGCTCCAAATGTTCCAAAGGATGATGTTCAAGCAACGAGGCATTTCTATGCACTCCGGACTAGAGGATCAAAGCCGGATGAGAATGATGATGATGATGTTGGTAAGTAATAGTTTATTCTTTTAAGTGTTATGAGTTCCTTCTAAGTGGGGGAGTATGGTTAGCAGATATGATAGAAAGTCATAGAAGCATGATGCATGTGCATGATGTTTAGGAGTTTTGTTGAAATTGAATTTCATTAACTTCTTGCATTGTGTGTTTTATGAAGCCATGATTATGTTGTAACATGTGTTTATATGATGTTACCTTGAATATTAGCATGTTTCTATCATGAATTGCCTAAAAGTTGGATTTTTTTTAAAAAAAAGAGGCCTAAATCACTGTAACATTGGACTGCTCACTGTAAGAATTTTCAAAATTTGACTAATTTATTCTTTGGTCTAAAATTATTGCAATGTCGATAGAACTGATGTATATGAGTATGATATTGAATATAAAATGAGTTTTTATTATTTGGAATGAGCATGTGAGTTTTATAGCATAATGAGTTATGGAATGTCTTCTAGTTTCTTGTTGTGTTGTGAATCTCTAGATTATGTGAAATTGATGTTTTCTTCTTGATTATATGTTATATGGTATGGTTATGAGCTGCTAGTTTAATCTCTATTCTTGGAAGTGTTTGGAGAGTGGCAAGTGTCATTCGAGGACGAATGTTGTCCAAGTGGGGGAGAATGTAAGATCCCAAAAATGACTTAGGTGAACTGGAGCCTAACATGTTGATCATGATGGTCTAAGGTCCTAAATAGGTCTATAATGTGTTATTGAGGCAGTGTCTAAGAGTTTAGGTTCATTGGAAGTCAAACGTCAAGGGACGACCAACACGTTCGACGACTAAGTCACCTATGTGCCTAATATGTGGTTTTATGTGTTTATGTGTGATTCATGAGGTTATGAAGTCCTTAAACGATTTATTGTAGTGTTTATAGGCAGTGTGTCAAGTTTCGTGAAGTTTGGAGGTCAAACGTCCAAGAACGTCTATGACGTTTGAAAGTTTTGCCTTGAAACAACCTTGTGTGTCTAGGCATGTTTCGTCGAATTTTACGTGTTCGTTTTGGGTGAAATTCATGTGAGAGGTGATAAACTCATATACGAGCATGTTTGGATTGGAAACGTCCGGGCAAATATCCCCAAGGACCATCCAAGGGTCCTTGAGGAAGGACCCAAAGTTGGTGTCCAAGACTGCCCAAGACAGCCTACTAGCGGAAGGCAATCGACTCCCAGTGGATCAATCGACGCCCTGTTGGTAGTGTCTTGTAGTTTGGGACTTAGTCAGGTAAGAGTTGAGGCCAACGACCAGCCTCATTTCAGTATCACGAACCAACAGGACGGTCCATTGGTCAAAGGACGGGTCCGTCGTTTGGCAACCGTCGATTGTGTCTGTCTCTGCGTGCAGGCCACTATTAAGCTAGGGGTGAATTCACCCCTACTTCAAAATAAGAGTATTGACGGTTCCTAAGGGGATTTTGGGTATTTTATACATGTATATATGTCTTTAACACTTAGGAAATTTCATTCTTCCAAATCAAAACCCCAAAATCCCTTAGAAATTCCTTAGGACTCCATTAATGCTAAAACTCAAGGAAGAGCTTGGATTGGAGATTTGAGTGGAGATTATTCATCAAATTGGAGTATTAGATTCATTGAGGTATGATTTTTGATCCTTGAAACTCTATTAATCAAGGATCCCAACTTTCAAAGATGTTTTCTAAAGTTTTCAAAGTTGAATTGTCCAATTTCATGATCTATGCATGGGTTCTTGCATTAATGGTTTTTAAACATTGAATATGGATTGAAATGTTATTAATTAGATGATTTTAACTCAATTAACCTATGAACCCATGAATTTGATGAACCCTAGTTTTTTACTAAGTTACGAGTTAGTTGATATTTATCTAATGTTTATGAATTCTAGTGTAGTTTTCTATGGGCTCTCTAATGATGTAAGAATTGTATTGAATTGATATCTATAGTTTTATTAGATTTATGAATCTCTATTGAATTGACCTAGTTTCATTGATTATTGTTATAATTGCATTGAATTATTGTTCATGGCCATTGGTAAGAGCCTTATGATATTGAATTTGTTGATTTAGCATCGAATTGAGGTATTGAGCATGGAGTGGTGGTACGCTGTCCTATTTCCTATATTTTATGTATTTTAGACTTCAATTATACTGTGATTGGTATGGTCCACTTATGGTGGCGGTGTTATGTGCTTTATTTGCAATTGATGTGGCCTTGTCAGCATTATTTTAAGTAATATGATGATCATGGACTTGTCGGAAACTACTTGAAGTATTTTGATGATTATGTGAAGTATGCTAATATCTACCTATATGATAAGTAATGAGAAAGTATATGTGGTTTCTTCTATTGATGTAACTTAGGTGATCATGTTAGACTATGACTTTGGATTTATGTGTATAGTCTTAGGGTTGATGTATGTTATTCCTACTTGACTATATGAGTCTATGATGGTCATATTGATGATGATATGATAGTGTATAAGATGACTTAAACAGGATATGGTTATGTCTATGTGTTTCTAGAATGACATGTAATATGTGTTAAAGTGAAGTATGTTGTGTCTTGTCTTGGTTGACTTGTGTCCCTTACTTGATACATGTATGAATGTGAGTATGAGATGCCTTGACTTAGGATGCTAAAGTCTCTTAGTCTTGAATGTATTAATGACATAAGACCTTAAATGATGTTAAGAGGGTCCTTTATGTGAAACCTTGAACCTAGTGGTAAGGTTATAAATGTTGAAGTCGAAAGCCGTAATGGTATCCTTCAAGTAAAGGAATGATAGACTTAAGGTTTATTGGGTGGAACGACATCATATCAAACCTTACGAAAGCATTAATGAGCTTCTTGTCTCCATTGTGAGGTAGCCCTAGTGGACCTTTATTTGGTAGGGTAAATGTGATTGGGTTATGAACTTAATATGGAACCCCTTTATATGAATCTTAAATGTGAATTACTCCATGAGAACAAAGGCTAGCACCGAGTGAGTATAGTAAGGGAAGTAGTTCTAGTTAAAGAATGAGACTAGATTACAAAGCATGCCCTTCATATTCCTTAACCATGTGCCTACATGGGATGTGTCCAGGTACTACCATTGGCAAGTAGAACACCCTCATCGGAGTAGGTTAGAACTTCGGATTCCATGCTTTGCTATCATGGTCTAGGTGGTTGTATGGGACTCTATCTAGACATTGCACAATAGGCTTTGAAGGTGTTAGGTAGAGTCCCTAGGTCTTGTCCAAGACCATTACTTGAATGTCCTTTATGTGATGAATGTACCCTAAATGAACTAATGAATGAAATGAATTAAGTAAGAAAGTATGTTAAATGAATAAGTACTTAACTAGAGTAGTTAAGGGCTGTCTAGTTAAGGTGTGAAGGGGGTATAGAAATGGTCACTTCGTATCTTACCTAGATAAGTCTTAAGAATGACTCTAGTTAGGGAGATGTTGATTATGTATCCATGATCTAAACTTAGGTAGTCCTAAAGATTATTTAGGTAGTCTTGAAGAGGTCAATCATGGACGTTATCTTCTTGATTTACTTAAGTAAGTCTTGTGATAGCCTTTGGAAGGAGAATGTCATGTTACCTATGTGTTGATGTCTTAAGTGTGTGTATGTGTCTTATTATAAGTAGTCTTGAGGTCATTTAGACATGCTTAGGGAGGTTGTATGGGCGGTCTCTCTTTGTGTTGTGTAAGTTAGTCTTAGGTTATCTTTTAGTGAGAAGACTACATTCTAGGAAGTGTCTAAAAGGAAGAAGAGCCACTTCACTGTAACAGTGAAGCAACTCACTGTACAGTGAGTTTAAGTTACTGTAATGTTGCCTCGAAAATGTGTTAAATTGTCTAAATGTTATCTTATGTGTTTCTAAGGTGTTAAATGTTGTTCTTATGATTATGATATGATTTTTAAATGAAAAGATGCATAATTCTAATAAATGTCCATTTTCATGATTTTTATGCATAATGCCATACTTAGTAGATGTGGTTGTACTAATCTATGCTTTTATCTATCTCTATAGTTGTTGGTAGGTGAGGAGCATTTGGGAAGCAAGACTTGGATCGTATCATCATTTAAGTGAAGTTGAAGTATGTCCTCAATTGACTCGAGGGCATATATGGATGTCTTTTATGTCTTTTATTTTGAAGTGTTGTAATAGACTAAGTATTTCTATATTTTGAAGTATGAGCTGTATCCCAAAGTATTCTCGTGTTTTAAGTTTGATGAGATTGAGACTTAGTATTTCTAATGATTTTATATGAAAGAATTTTTAAAGACTGTGAAATGTTTTGTGAAAAGTTTTAATTCCGCACTACTTTTCATTATGTATATGCGATGAATGATATGTAAGGTCTTGTACAAGACCTCTGAGAGTTCAAGTACGCCGATTGCATTTGAGATTGACCCTAACTTCTAGGGTGTGGTTTCGGGATGTGACAAATCCGAGGGATGAAATGAGTCGCTTTGTGACGGGTGTGTCCGATGATGTTGTGGAAGAGTGTCGTGCGGCAATGCTTCAAAATGACATGGATTTATCTCATATGATTGGGAATTATCAACAAGTGGAGAGAAGTAGGCTTAAAAGGAAAAATAAGGATGCCAAGAGGGAAATTCCTTATGATGGAGGTACTTCTACGGGTAAGCTTGAAATCCAAGACAAACCAAAGTTTAAGAAGAGATTTTCTAACCAAGTTCCTCCTAATATCTTAAAGGCTAACAAGGATAGGGTATCAAACCCTTATCCTCAAAGGGGAAAAGGTGGTGGTTCACAAAGTGAGAAACCCAATTGTGCCAAACGTGACAAGAGGTACATGGGTAAATGTTTAGCGGGAACAGATAATTGTTTTGGTTGTGGAAAGAGTGGCCACATAGTGAAATATTGTCCCATGGCCAAGACTCAAGGAAGGAAGAGTAACCAAGCACAAACAAGTGGTCTAAATTCTGATGCTCCTAAAAGGTACCGCTTCTATGATCTCAAATCTAGGGGTGATCAAGAAGATTCTCCCGATGTTGTTACCGATATGTTGCAAGTATATTTGATTAATGTTTTGCATTGCTAGATCTCGGTGCAACTTTATCTTTTGTAACTCCTTTAGTGGCTATGAAGTTTGATGTGCTCCACGATGTCTAGTTGAACCTTCTTCAGTTTCTACCCCGGTGGTTGACTCCGTTGTTGCTAAAAGAGTCTATAGAAGTTGTCCTATATTATTGTCCAATAGAGTTACATTGGTTGATTTGGTAGAACTTGATATGTTTGAATTTGATGTCCTATTGGGAATAGATTGGTTACATTTTGCTTCAATTGATTGTAGAAAAAGGGTAGTTAAATTACAATTTCCTAATGAAACCGTTTTAGAATGGAAGGGAGGGGATAGCTCAATCCCAAGAGGTCAAATTATTTCATGTCTAACAGCTTGTAAGATGATTTCAAAGGGATGTCTTTATCGTATAGTGAGGTTCAAGCACCTTGTGTCCGAGTCTCCTCTTTTAGAGTTGGTCCCCATAGTGAAGGATTTTCCGTAATCCTTGCCCGATGACTTACCCGGAATTCCTCCTGAATGAGAAATAGATTTCAGCATAGATTTGTTGCCGGATACTCAACCCATATCAATTCCTCCTTACCGGATGGTTCCAGCCGAGTTGAATGAATTAAAGGCTCAACTCAAGGATTTGCTAGACAAGGGTTTTATACAACCAATCATATATCCATAGGGCGCTCCAGTATTATTTATGAAAAAGAAAGATGGGTCTCTTAGAATGTGTATTGACTATCGATAGTTAAACAAGGTCACAATAAAGAATAAGTATCTTCTCCCTAGAATGAATGATTTGTTTGACCAACTACAAGGGGCTGAGTTACTTTTCGAAGATTGATTAAGGTCAAGGTATAAACAATTTAGATTTCGAGGATTTGACATTCCTAAAATAGCTTTCCAAACAAGATATGGTCATTATGAGGTCCTATTTATGTCTTTTGGTCTAATATATTCCCCGACGACTTTCATGAACCTTATGAATATGGTGTTTTGGAATTATTTTGATTCATTTCTAATTGTCTTTATTGATGATATCTTGGTATATTCCAAGAGTAAGGATGAACACGTGGATCATTTGAGATTAGTATTGCATGTCCTCAAGGAGCATCAACTCTTTGCTAAATATAGTAAGTGCGAATTTTGGCTAAGATTGGTTGCTTTTCTTGGTCACATTGTATCTAGTGTGGTTATTGAGGTTGATCTGAAGAAGACGGAGGCGGTTAAGAATGGCCTAGACCTATAACTCTAACCGATATTCAAAGTTTCTTGTGTTTAGTAGGGTATTATAGGATATTTGTTGATGGATTTGCATCTATCGCTTCTCCATTGACTACCCTAACCCAAAAGAAAGTTAAGTTTGAAAGGACGGAAGCTTGTGAGAAAGGCTTCCAAAAATTGAAAGATAAGCTTACCTCCGCTGCAGTGTTGACTTTACCGGAGGGTAACAAAGGGTTTGTTTTGTATTGTGACACTTCTCGAGTAGGTTTGAGTTGTGTCCTCATGCAACATGGCAAGGTGATAGCTTATGGCTCTAGACAACTCGAGGTGCATGAGAAGAACTACCCATGACCTTGAACTAGCGTCCGTAGTGTTTGCTTTGAAAATATGGAGACAATATATATATCGAGTGCATGTAGATGTGTTCACCGATCATAAAAGTCTACATATGTGTTCAACCAAAACAAATTAAACCTCTGGAGAAGAAGGTGGTTAGAGCTTTTGCTAGACTATGATATGAGTGTCCTTTACCACCTCGAGAAATCCAATGTGGTAGTGGATGCTATGAGCCAGATGTCTATGGGTAGTGTGGCCCTGGTTGTTGATAGTAAGAAGGAATTAGTAAAGATGTGCATAGATTGACCCTGTTGGGTGTTGGACTTTAAGATTCTCCAAAAAGGGGTTTCATGGTCCATCATAACTCCGAGTCGTCTTTCATGGTTGCGGTGAAATCTAAGCAACATCTTGATCCTCTATTGATGGAGTTGAAGGAATCTGTTCTTAGTAAATATAATGAGTCCTTCTCCCAAGAGGGGATGGGGTACGTAGGTATCAAGGTAGGTTGTGCATTCTGGATGTGGATGACTTTAGAAGGACAAATTTTGAAAGAGGCTTATGGTTCCCGATATTCCATTCATGCGAGTGTAACCAAAATGTATCATGATCTACAAGAGATCTAATGGTGGTATGGTTTGAAGAGAGATATAGCGGAATTTGTGTCCAAGTGTCCTAATTGTCAACAAGTCAAGGTCGAACATCAATGACCGATAGGGTTGTCTCAAGATATAGCTATCCTCACTTGGAAGTGGGAAGATGTCAATATGGGTTTTGTTGTGGGTTTGTCTCGTACACGAAGGCAAAATTATTCGATTTGGGTTATTGTTGATTAGTTGACCAAATCAGCCCATTTTATTCCCGTCAAAGCTACTTATTCATAGGAAGAGTATGCTAAATTTTATCTTAAGGAGACTATGAAAATGCATGGAGTTCCATTGTCTATCATTTTTGATAGGGGTACTCAATTTACTTCTCATTTTTGGAAAGCATTCCAAAGTGGGCTTGGTACCACGGTGAAACTTAGTACCGCATTTCAACAACAAATGATGGTTTAACGGAATGAACCATCCAAACCTTAGAATATATAATGAGGGCATGTGTCATTGACTTTAAGGGTAATTAGGACGACCATCTACCATTGGTTGAATTTTCCTACAATAACAGTTATCAGTCAAGTATCACCATGGCACCCTTTGAGGCTTTTATGGGAGGAGATGTAGATATCCGATTGGGTGGTTTGAGGTAGGTGAGTTTTCTCTAATAGGTCCTGAAACAATTTATGTGGCTGTGGAGATAGTCCGACTCATAAGGGATAGACTGAAGATGGCCCAAAGTCGGTGAAAATCTTATGCCGACAATAGAAAGGACCTTCAGTTTATGGTAGGTGACTTGGTCTATTTGAATATATCACCCATGGAAGGGGTGATGAGGTTTAGGAAAAAAGGGAAACTTAGTCCCCGGTATGTGGGGCTATATTAGGTTTTGAAACGCATCAGAAGTGTTTCCTATGAGTTGAAATTACCTAATGAGTTGGTTCCGGTTCATTCGGTGTTCTATGTATCAATGCTCAAAAAGTGCATAGGTGACCCGATGTCTATACTTCCTGTAAAAGGTTTAGGAGTTGATGCTAGTATTTATTATGAAGAGGTTTCGGTAGAAATTTTAGACCGGTAAGTGAAAAAGTTGAAAAATAAAGAAGTAGCTTCCGTAAAGGTTCTTTGTAAGAATCATCTTGTGGAATGTGCTACTTGGGAGGCCGCGACCAATATAATGTCCCGATATCCTCATATTTATCCTTCCTCTTCTATCTAAAGTTAAGGTTACTAATCCCTCCTAGTTACGGTTTATGAAGGGTCATAAGTGTATGTGAACTTCCAGGATTTTCCTTTATGTATGCATGCTTTTGTGAAGAATTCATGTTGCATAAGTGTCTTGAATTTTCATGAAGTTATATGTTCTTTATGCTTGATGGCACTTGAATATGTGATTGATGTATTTGATTTCATGTGATATTCCATGTTATGAAATATCTCAAGTATGAAGTGATGAAATGATGTATTGGCTTCTTGCTAAACATGTTGAGCTATATGAGAAGGAGAAGGAAATTTCTCCTTGCATAATTGAAATGATGAAATGTTTGAATAATTGAAAGTTGATATAGTTTCTACCTCATAATGATGCATTGTTGTGTTTGAGAATGAGTTAATGTTTCCACCTTTGTTACGGAATTATCATTGTATACCATGTGTTGGTTGAGCTGCTAGTCTTGAGTCGTAAATTCCAAAAGATGTTTATAGTGTCATTCGAGGAAGAATGTTCCCCAAGGGGGGGATATTGTAACATCCCGAAAATCCAATTACATAAGCTAGATATTTAAATGAAGTTTAATAACTTAAAAAGGGTTTAAATGATATTTGAGTAACTAAACTAACCTAACTAACTTGGTTTGAAAGTGTTAGTGCATAAGCGTCAAGGAACGACCATGACCTACGGAAACTAGTGAAAATGATCTAGTGTGTCTTTAGGTATTGTAAGGGGTTTGCAGAGTATTATGAGGGATAAATCTTTTAAAAATACTTGGAATTCATGCTACTACGTTTTTAGGGTCAAAACGTCCGGGTAATACTCCCCAAGGACCACCCTAAGGGTCCTTGAAGAGGACCCAACCCTTGGCCCTAAAAGCTGTAAAAAACACACCAAGGAACCACGAGTGCATTGTCAATCTGTCAATGGACTCACGCCCCGTCAATGGAGGTCGTGAGTCCACACTTTGAATTGTTGAGATTATCCCCATTTGGATAGTCTCTTACACAAACCACGGACAGCCAGGACGGTGCATCAATGGGTTGACGGTCCGTCAATGGTGGGCATGGTTTGGTGTTTGCCAACTGGTGCAAGACACGGCCAAGCCAAGGGTGATTTGTTTAATTCCACCCTTGGAAATTTAAGTGAAGGGACGGTTTTAATTGGTTAGTTTAGGTATATTAAAGTATTTTAAGTCATAAAACAAGTCTTACACCTTATCACTCCAAAACCCCAAATGCTCCCACTTCTCTCTAGATTATTTCACTACACAAAGATCAATTGAAGAAGAAGGTCAAAGCATAAACTAAGTCTCAAGAACAAGGCTTTTATCCATTAATCCTTAAGGATTGAAAAGCTATGGGAACTCTTCACTCTTGGGACTCCTTTCCCCAAGAGGTTCCTTCAAATTGATATTTAATGTACTTCCAAGTTTCTAGAAATCACTAAAATTCATGGGTCACATTTAAAATTGACTTATTTGGTCTAGATTTGATTAATAATGATTGATTATGAAATGTTTATGAATTGTTCGATGTATTACCTTAGGTTTTTGACCTAATTCCTTAAAGACCCATAAGTGTCCCTCTTCTCTTAACCTAACTCTTGAAATTATGTTGGTTAATGATTAGAGGTGATGTAATTGAGTATATGCTTGTATAATTGACTATTGTGTGATGATGATAATTGATTTGATGGATAAATATCATGGATTTTGGATGAAGTCTTGAAAGGGTTTCTTGGAATCCATTTGTAAGATCTTCAAGGTCATGAACATTCTATTGTAGTACTATTGGTTTATCTGTGGTAATGTTGATTAATTGAACTATGAATGATGAAGGTATGATGTATGATCATGCTATGAATATAATTGTTGTGAGAGGATGATAGGTGTGATAATATGAGGGATTAAAGGTAATTCCCTTGTACATCTTAGGGCTATACGAATGATTATGTCTTAACTTGGTGTAACAACCCGAAAATAACTATGCTATGTAATGCTTAAACGTACCTAGAATGCATGGATTAGACCGGGTTCACACAGCTTGTTGCGCGTAGAACCAGACCTCAGAACCTATGCACTAGCCTGCCAACCAACTGGTGAGTTAGTTGAGCTAGGCAAGGTGAGAACCAACCATGTAGGGCACCCGAATTGGAGAGATTCACCCGGATGAGTCTTACCGGACTTAAAAGGGGTAATGTTAGGTTTGGAGGGTCTAGGGATAAAATGGTCTTTTCCAGGCTAAGGGTAGTATTGTAATTACCCTAAGTATTAATTAATTAATTAATTAATATGATTAAGGGGCAATTCGGGTAGGGGTTGACCGAATTTGACCCTTATGCAAATTTAAGCTTTACCCGAGTTCGAACCTAGGTGGAAGCAACGAATTAAATGAATTAATTGGTATTTAGTGAATTAGTTGAATTAATTAATATTTAATTTTCTTATTTAAGTAAAGGAAAATCATTTTTAATAATAAAATTAATAAATAATGAGGAGTCCTAGTTTGACTACGTCTCCACCTAACTCTCCTAATCCTAATCCACTCATTCTCACGTCTCTCTATCTACTCTCACTGTCACTTGCACGATCAGCCTTCAACAAAAGAAAAAGAATAGAACAAAAAATAAAGTTCATAAAGAACTTGAACGCTCAAACTCAAAAAGCAAAATAAGCTTCAAAATGAAAAGCAAAAACCAAGTTCTCTACGGATTGTGCTTGTGATTTCGGTGGTGAGACGTTGGCTTAGTGGGGGGACTTTGGCAGCATGTAAAGAACACTTTGAACGATTTCAGGTATGGGTTTTCTTCTCTCTTGGTCCCTTTCCCAAGAGACCCCTAAGTTCAGCTTAATTCCAGTCAAAAACTAAGGTTGTCCCCGTTGCATGCCCCTGTCATTAGATCCTTTGAAAGATTCAAGTACGCCTTGGTATGACTTCTGGTAGATGATTTTAGGGCTGGTTGTGATTACGTGTTTGAATGTGTATTCGGAATTATATAGAAATGAAAGAAGTGTTTCCGAAAATGTGTGATATGTTAACTTGTGAGTGCACGTGTGTACTGTGACTTGTCTCGGCTAAGAGCATGAAATTTGGCATGATTAAATTGTTATATTTTACGTGTATGAATATGTTAAAAACGAGATGTTCATATAAGTTCAAGGTTGCTGAATTAAATGAAAATTCTTGATTGAAAGTAATCTTGAAAATGCACCTAAAGATCTCCCTAAAAACTAATCGAAATGTCTTAATGTTTAACGTGAAAGAGGGTGAGAAAATGGACTGCAAAAAGGTGATTAAATTCTCGAAAGTAACCATGAAAACTTACCTAAAGATGCACTAGATGTTACACGAAATTTTATCCTAAATCTAATATTTAAAAGTTGAGAAAAATGGACTTCAAAGTGGGTGAAGAAAATTTCCAGCATTCTGGAAATTTGTTTTTTTGGCAACTTACCGTAAAAAGTCACGTTCAAAAAATATTTTTTAATGCTTGAGGTTAGTGGGGATTGAACCCAAGACCTCACCATATACATGTTATAAAAGTTAAATAATAAAATGTGGTAAGGGGGATTCGAAATATGGTAAAGTTCAAGTGAAAATTTAGGGGAAAAAATGAAAGAAAATGAAGTGAGGCGTGTGGGGTTCGAACCCACAACCTCTTGAACGGATGAAGGAGAGAGGAGAAAAATGAAATAAAGAAATAATAAAAATGAGGTATGTGGGATTCGAACCCACAACCTCTTGGCCGAATGAGAAGGTAAGGAGAAAATGCAATTAAAATAAAGTGAGGCTGTGGGGGTTGGATCCCACACCCTCTTAATCTAAACGAAGGAAGCGAGTTAATAAAGAAAAAGAAAAGAATGTGGGCGTGGGGGTTCGATCTTGGGTCCCCCAGGCCGAATTGTTTAAGGCAAAAATAAAAAAAAAGAGAAAGAAAGTGTATGTGTGGGTATTGATCTCGGGTTCCCTAGCCAAGAAGTTTATGACAACGAAAAGCATAAAGAAAATTAACTAAGTGTTATACAAGGGATTTGAAATAGGGTTCCCTTGCCCAATTCTATATTGACACATAAGTCTTACGTGATTAAATAATTAATGAATGCTGCCTATAGGAATCAAATTGAGACCTTGGCATATTTACAAGATGCATAAGTCTTGTACCACATAATCTTGGGCAATATGAATCACTTAAATGAACTATGAATGAAGCCTCATGCCTTGTATGTGTGGACTCATAAGTCCAGCATACATTTATAAAGTAAGTGAACCTAAGATGTTATGTGATGAATGATGAGACCCAGAAGGGTTAAGTAAGAGTGTGAAACACACTAAAAAGCCAAGTGCATTGGCATATGATGAAGTGAACATTCACGTAAAAAGGGGTGAGTAATTATGAAGGGAAAGTGTGCTAAGACAAATGAATGTGGTGACAACATGATAAGAGTCTAATGTGAAATATGAGAGCAAATCTCAAATGAGCCTAAGTAAATGTTACCAAAACGTACTCACCTATGAGAGTGTAAAGTTAATGAAGAGACCAGTCTCTATGAACACTTTAATGAAAGTATTAAAGTTAATGCATACTTAATACTAATGATGAGATGAGAAATCATCTAATGAGCAATGATGTCCTCATGCTAGAAACCAACTTCTATGATGTATGAGATGAATGTAATGGAACTTTATACTGAGAACCGATAGGCTAGCTATGAGTGGCAATTCCTTCTTTCGGGAAGGCAGAGGTTTGTGTAATTCTCATGAGATGAGACTGTCTGTCCAGACGGGTATGGGTCTCCTTATATTTCCTAGTCTTTGAACATATGCAGCCAACACAGGGATCTAGCAGGGTTCAATCTCCTATATACACTAGAATGTTCTTGGTTTCACTTTGGCCGGTGATTCCACCTCTTTTCGGTGTGGGGTAGACACAGGATTTCATGGAGCTCACATGATCTATGTCGGTTAAAGTTAAAGTTCCCAAAGAAAGAATGAGGCCAGCCTCATTTAATGCACACAATGAAATGAATGATACCAAAGATGTTTGGGTAGGATAATTAAGAGGTGAACTAGACTAGTGTAATGATACTAGGTCATTCTTAGTCATTGCACAGTGAACCCAAAAAGAGTCTTAAACTACATCCTAGGTATAGATGGTGTTTACACTAGCCTATGAATGAAATGAAATAAAGTACGTATGAATGAATGAAGCAGACTCTGTGTTTGCTAAAGAAGGCTCCCTAGTTGAGATCCCATATGTTGAGCCCTCATTTTGGGAAGTCCTAATGTTAAGTCCATGATTCCAAGGTCTCATGTCATATGAACGAATGAAATGAAATATGTTATGTGCTATATGCAATATGTTATGTGCTGTGTTCAATATGATACGTATAATGATGCATGTTACTCTCATGGCATGACTTTCCTAATCCGATTTTGGCAAGTCCACTGACTTGACTTTCCATAACTCATATCTTTAGGAGAGAGCTATTTTAAATCATGCATGTCTGTGGTGTGTGCTTGCATATACCCATACTTAGTACAAGTGTGTACTAATTCCATATATTTATCTACTTTTAGGTGCAGATGCAGCTGGACGTTAGAGCTTACGAGTCGACGCAAAAGTTATCCGGACTTGGAGCTTTCATCCGAATTTTGTAGGCCCTCATGCTTTCGAGGATGCTTACTGGTTTATTCTAGCGTAGACGTAGGCATGAGCTAGTGGAGTATGTTCCACTAGCGTTTCTTTCGTATTTAGTTTCAAACGTTGTATTGGTGCCATTTTAGCAACTCTATATTTATGACTATATCTTTCATTTGATTATCTTGATTTAGATGGTTGTTGTGAACGCTTATGAGTTTACGTAGATAGTATTATGCGAGATCAATGTTTTCCAATATAAAGTTTAAGTAAACAAAAGTTCAAATTTTCCGCTAAAATTAACTTAGATGAAGTAACGACGACGTATGTAGGCTTGTCTGCGACCTCTGAGAGGTCAACGACGCCGGTCTCATTGGGGTCTAGATTCTGGTCGTGACAAAGTTGGTATCAGAGCATTAGGTTAAAAATCAAAGGATAATAATTTCATATCAACCACATCGAGTAGTTTCTAAGTTATGGTAGTGAAGTGCACCACTATCATGAATTAGAGACTGCATGATGCATCGGAAAGTTTCCCTTCTTCTGATCTTATTGTGCTTTCCCTAATGTCTGATTACTTGGTGTTATGAGCGTATTTAACATCAATTCTTATCTTTCAGAAAATGAACACAAGGAGGAATGCTGGTCGGGGAAGAGGAGGAGCAGCTGCTGGGGGCAACCAAGTTCCACCCTAGGCCCCAGCTGCTGGAACGGAGATGCCTGTTAACCCAGCTGGATTGACAGATGGAGAAGTGAGGACAGCCCTGACACAGATGACCCAAGCCATCACTTTACAAGCTCAGGCTATGACAGCCCAGGCGGAGCAACGAGGTGTTCCCAGAGAGAACCCACCTGCCAGCACCATGGCTAGCAGGTTAAGGGACTTCACGAGGATGAATCCTCCCGTTTATACTGGATCTAAGACTGCGGAGGATTCCCAAGAGTTTGTGGATGAGATCCAAAAGATCCTATGTGCAATGGGTTTGACTGAGGTGGAGAAGCTGAGCTGGCATCCTACTAGCTAAAGGATGTAGCTCAATCCTGGTATAAGATGTGGTAGGATAGCAGGGCCTTAGGAGGAGGTCCTATGACTTGGGATCTTTTCAAGATGGTTTTTCTGGAGCGGTTATTTCCCAGAGAAATGAAGGAGGCTAAGGTTGAGGAATTCATCAACCTTAAGCAGGGCTCAATGTCAGTTAGGGATTACTCCCTGAAGTTTGTAAAACTTTCCAGGTATGCCACTTCCCTTGTGTCTAACAGCAGAGACGAGATGAGTAAATTTTTGACAGGGATTGTTGAGGATCTCGAGGAGGAGTGTAGGGAAGCTATGCTGCATGACAGCATGGACCTTTCTAGGCTTATGGTCCATGTCCAGCAAGTGGAGGAAAGCAGGAAGAGGAAGCACACTAGGGCAGGGAACAAATCAAGGCAAGCTGAGGAGAATTTTTCAAGGAAGAGTAGAACTATAATCAGGGATAATCCGAGGTTTAAGAAGGGACTCTCCCACCAAGGGGAGTCAAGTTCATCCATGGGTCGCTATGATAGGGATCCTGAGCCTAGAGTTAAGAGAAACAATGAAGTAGATACACCTCAGGAGAGGCCACCTTGCAGGAAGTGTGGTAAACTGCATGTAGAAGAGTGTATGATGGTCTCTAATGCTTGTTACAGTTGTGTCAAACCGGGTCACATGGTGAAGGATTGTCCAAATAGGAGAAGTCAATAACAAGGGAATGAGAGAGTTCAGCCTAATGGTCCAAGTGAAGAGGCTCCAAGGAGGCAACGATTCTTCGCACTCAAGTCTAGGGGTGCAGGGGAAGGCACTTCTGGTGAAGTCTCGGGTGCGTAGCCTTAATTAGTCTTTCATGTATTTGACTGTGTATGGTTTTATGCACTAGTATGAAGTGAATATGTTTGAGTCATCATGTTGGGTGCTAATTTGTGTGACTTATGTATTTACTTATGTTGTATACTTTGATGAGACTAGTTTAGGAAAGAGTTCCTTAGTCTATTAATGTGAAGCTGCTAGTAGGTTTCAAGGATGTGCACCATCATGTTAATGTGTGAATAATATATTCACCCATGAGGAGTATTGAATTGCCTATGTATGCATACGTTCTGTAGATGACTTACTTGTTGCTAGTAAAGAGTAGTGTCATTCGGGGACGAATGTTCCTAAGGGGGGGATAATGTAACAACCCAAAAATAACTATGCTAAGTAATGCTTAAACGTACCTAGAATGCATGGATTAGACCGGGTTCACACGACTTATTGCGCGTAGAACCAGACCTCAGAACCTATGCACTAGCCTAGACAACCAAATTTGTGAGTTAGTTGAGCTAGGCAAGGTGAGAACCAACCATTTAGGGCACCCGAATTGGAGAGATTCACCCGGATGAGTCTTACCGAACTTAAAAGGGGTACTCTTAGGTTTGGAGGGTCTAGGGGTAAAATGGTCTTTTCTAGGCTAAGTAGGTAATTACCCTAAGTATTAATTAATTAATTAATTAATATGATTAAGGGGCAATTCTGGTAGGGGTTGACCGAATTTGACCGTTATGCAAATTTAAGCTTTACCCGGGTTCGAACCTGGGTGGAAGCAACGAATTAAATGAATTAATTGGTATTTAGTGAATTAGTTGAATTAATTAATATTTAATTTTCTGATTTAAAAAGGAAAATTAGAGTTTAATAATAAAATTAATAAATAATGAGTAGTCCTAGTTTAACTAAGTCTCCACCTAACTCTCCTAATACTAATCCACTCATTCTCACGTCTCTCTATCTACTCTCACCCTCACTTGCACGATCAGCCTTCAACAAAAGAAAAAGAATAGAACAAAAAATAAAGTTCATCAAGAACTTGAACGCTCAAACTCAAAAAGCAAAATAAGCTTCAAAACGAAAAGCAAAAACCAAGTTCTCTATGGATTGTGCTTGTGATTTCGGTGGTGAGACGTTGTCTTAGTGGAGGGATTTTGTCAGCACGTAAAGAACACTTTGAACGATTTCAGGTATGGGTTTTCTTCTCTCTTGGTCCCTTTCCCAAGAGACCCCTAAGTTCAGCTTAATTCCAGTCAAAAACTAAGGTTGTCCCTGTTGCATGCCCCTGTCATAAAGATTCAAGTATGTGTTGGTATGACTTCTGGTAGATGATTTTAAGGCTGGTTGTGATTACGTGTTTGAATGTGTATTTGGAATTATATAGAAATGAAAGAAGTGTTTACGAAAATGTGTGATATGTTAACTTGTGAGTGCACATGTGTACTGTGACTTGGTCTCGGCTAAGAGCATGAAATTTGGCATGATTAAATTATTATATTTTACGTGTATGAATATGTTAAAAACGTGATGTTCATATAAGTTCAAGGTTGCTGAATTAAATGAAAATTCTTGATTGAAAGTAATCTTAAAAATGCACCTAAAGATCTCGCTAAAAACTACTCGAAATGTCTTAATGTTTAACGTGAAAGAGGGTGAGAAAATGGACTGCAAAAAGGTGATTAATTCTCAAAAGTAACCATGAAAACTTACCTAAAGATGCACTAGATGTTACACGAAATTTTATCCTAAATCTAATATTTAAAAGTTGAGAAAAATGGACTGCAAAGAGGGTGAAAAGTTTTTCAGCATTCTGGAAATTTGTTTTTTTGGCAGCTTACCGTAAAAAGTCACGTTCAAAAAAATTTTTTTTTAATGCTTGAGGTCAGTGGGGATTGAACCCAAGACCTCACCATATACATGTTATAAAAACTAAATAATAAAATGTGGTAAGGGGGATTCGTAATTGGGTAAAGTTCAAGTGAAAAGTTAGGGGAAAAAATAAAAGAAAATGAAGTGAGGCGTGTGGGGTTCGAACCCACAACCTCTTGAACGGATGGAGGAGAGAGGAGAAAAATGAAATAAAGAAATAATAAAAATGAGGTATGTGGGATTCAAACACACAACCTCTTGGCCGAATGAGAAGGTAAGGAGAAAATGCAATTAAAATAAAGTGAGGCTGTGGGGGTTCGATCTCACACCCTCTTAATCTAAACAAAGGAAGCGAGTAAATAAAGGAAAAAGAAAAGAATGTGGGCGTGGGGGTTCGATTTTGGGTCCCCCAGGCCAAATATTTTAAGGCAAAAATAAAAAAAAAGAGAAAGAAAGTGTAGGCGTGGGGAATTGATCTCGAGTTCCATAGCCAAAGAGTTATGACAATGAAAATCATAAAGAAAATTAACTAAGTATTATACAAGGGATTTGAAATAGGGCTCCCTTGCCCAATTCCGTATTGACACATAAGTCTTACGTGATTAAATAATTAATTAATGCTGCCTATAGGAATCAAATTGAGACCTTGGCATACTTACAAGATGCATAAGTCTTATACCACATAATCTTGGGCAATATGAATCACTTAAATGAACTATGAATGAAGCCTCATGGCTTGTGTGTGTGGACTCATAAGTCCAGCATACATTTATAAAGTAAGTGAACCTAAGATGTTATGTGATGAATGATGAGACCCCAGAAGGGTTAAGTAAGAGTGTGAAACACACTAAAAAGCCAAGTGCATTGGCATATGATGAAATGAACATTCACGTAAAAAGGGGTGAGTAATTATGAAGGGCAAGTGCTAAGACAATGAATGTGGTGACAACATGATAAGAGGCTAATGTGAAATATGAGAGCAATCTCAAATGAGCCTAAGTAAATGTTACCAAAACGTACTCACCTATGAGAGTGTAAAGTTAATGAAGAGACCAGTCTCTATGAACACTTAATGAAAGTATTAAAGTTAATGCATACTTAATACTAATGATGAGATGAGAAATCATCTAATGAGCAATGATGACCTCATGCTAGAAGCCAACTTTTATGATGTATGAGATGAATGTAATGGAACTTTATACTGAGCACCGATAGGCTAGCTATGAGTGGCGATTCCTTCTTTCGGGAAGGTAGAGGTTCGTGTAATTCTCATGAGATGAGACTGTCCGTCCAGACGGGTATGGGTATCCTTATATCTCCTAGTCTTTGAACCTATGCAGCCAACATAGGGATCTAGCAGGGTTCAATCCCCTATATACGCTAGCATATTTTTGGTTTCACTTTAGCCGGTGATTCCACCTCTTTTCGGTGTGGGGTAGACACAGGATTTCATGGATCTCACATGATCTATGTCGGTTAAAGTTAAAGTTCCCAAAGAAAGAATGAGGCCAGCCTCATGTAATGCACACAATGAAATGAATGATACCAAAGGTGTTTGGGTAGGATAATCAAGAGGTGAACTAGACTTATGTAATGATACTAGGTCATTCTTAGTCAGTGCACAGTGAACCAAAAAGAGAGTCTTAAACTACATCCTAGGTATAGCTGGTGTTCACACTAGCCTATGAATGAAATGAAATAAAGTACGTATGAATAAATGAAGCAGACTCTGTGTTTGCTAAAGAAGGCTCCCTAGTTGAGGTCCCATATGTTGAGCCCTCATTTTGGGAAGTCCTAATGTTAAGTCCATGATTCCAAGGTCTCATGTCATATGAACGAATGAAATGAAATATGTTATGTGCTATATGCAATATGTTATGTGCTGTGTGCAATATGATACGTATGATGATGCATGTTACTCTCATGGCCTAATCCAATTTTGGCAAGTCCACTGACTTGACTTTCCATAACTCATATCGTTAGGAGTGAGATATTCTAAATCATGCATGTCCGTGGTGTGTGCTTGAATATACCCATACTTAGTACAAGTGTGTACTAATTCCATACATTTATCTACTTTTAGGTGCAGGTGCAGCTGGACGTTAGAGCTTACGAGTCGACGCAGAAGTTATCCGGACGTGGAGCTTTCATCCGGATTTTGTAGGCCCTCATGCTTTCGAGGATGCTTACTGTTTTATTCTAGCGTAGACGTAGGCATGAGCTAGTGGAGTATGTTCCACTAGCGTTTCTTTCGTATTTACTTTCAAACATTGTATTGGTGCCATTTTGGCAACTCTATATTTATGACTTTATCTTTCATTTGATTATCTTGATTTAGATGGTTGTTGTGAACGCTTATGAGTTTACATAGATAGTATTATACGAGATCAATGTTTTCCAATATAAAGTTTAAGTAAACAAAAGTTCAAATTTTCCGCTAAAATTAACCTAGATGAAGTAACGACGATGTATGTAGGCTTGTCTGCGAACTATGAGAGGTCAACGACGCCGGTCTCGTCTGGGGTCTAGATTCCGGTCATGACACTTGGCAAGTAGGACACCTTCCTTTCGGTGTGAGGGAATGAAAACAGATTCTATGTAGCTCACATGATCTATGTCGGGTATGTAAAATTTTCCCTAATGTTAAAATAATGAATGAAAGTAAGAAGATGAACACTAAATAGGAATACTTAAGAGGTGTTGCTTAGTGTAGGTAAGGGTATGAGACTTTACCTATACATTGCAGAAGTAGACCTTGAGGGGAATTCTAGGGTGGGTTCTTTATGTATATATGTTATGCATGAAATTCATGATGTTGGTCACATATGATATGTATGATATTGGTTTCACTTGGTATACATGATATTGGTCTAAATTTGTATGCATGGTATTGACTACACATCATATGATGATGTATAAGGTAAAAGACAATGCTTGCGATCTCTTTGTTAGTTTACTTGGTTTATGTGCGGTTATGGTGCTTCACATACACATTTCATTAGTAGACTTGGATTGCGGTTATGAGTAAATTCTTGAGATGTATTGATGAATTGGACTCTAAATATAAAGTGTTGACTATGGCTTTATTATGTTGTTACTCTTGAACATGAATGTGAATATGTCTTGTTGTTGTTGTTGTGGTATGGACTTGTATATGATTCTCTGAATGTGCATAAAGGTTTTTAAAGTAAATTTAATATGCTTATAACAAAATGTCCCTTTGTGCATGTTTTCAAATGTTTTTCTTGCATATTCTTCCATACTTAGTACATGTGGTTTGTACAAACCCATATCTCCTCTATTTCCACATAAATGTAGGTTTGGGCCATTGAGGTAATTCAAGGGCATTTTCTTAAGAAGCTTGAATTGTTTCCTAAGTTTGTGAGTCCTCAAGTCCAAGGACGAAACCCTATGATTCTAGCTTTAGTTGTTTTGCTTATATTGAAAGACATTGTTCCACTTATCCTTTTTCAAGGACTATGTTGTATTCACTTTATAAGACTTGTAATGATGTACGAGATAAGTCCCAATTTTCATACTCTTTTGTTTAGATGGCAATGTGAAACAAGTTAGTTATATTTTTGATATATAAAGTGAAGTTGAACTTTAAATGAAATTTTTAATTTTTTTGCTTTTATTTTATCTCATATGCAATGATGAATGCTAAGGGCTTGTCTAAGACCTCTTCGAGGTCGACCACGCCGGTTGCATCTAGGGGGTACTCCCGAATTAATAGATGGATATAACATCCAACTTTGCCTGCATTGCAGCAAGATTCTCTAGGCAACATTGAGTTTGGCAGTCTAAACAAAGGTTGAGGATGATGGTTTAACCTTCTCATGCTTAGCACCCAATTATTTAGAGTCTGCTTTGAGAATCTAGGAGGACCCAGAATGAATGAAACCCATGCATTGGATGGCACGAGAGTTATAGCACTGCTTGATAACACTTGAGAGAAGTCACAAAAGCATAAAAATTGGTGTTCAAAAATATGATTAAGAAGCATCAAAAAAGGAAGGCTAGGTGGGTCAGATATGATGTCCGTCATAGCTGAGAGAATGAGGGAAGAGATATGCACTTTAATGCCAAAGTCAAGGCAAGAGACAAGGCAGTAGAAAAATAGGGTATCATGTTTAGTAAGTGTAGAGTGAGATCCATCCCTAGAAGAAGAGTAGTAGCAACAATGTGCACAATCACGCAAGATTCAAAAGGAAGGTCTTTAGGACCTAGATGAAGAGGAATAGGTTTGGGGGAATCAAGGATAAGTTCTCGCTTAACTTGATCAAAAGTGATATCACAATCAGTCGGCCAACAATTCTTAGGAGCCATTATCCCAGAGAAGGAAATGCCGAGCGTAGAATCAAATATCTTACCATCAGTAAAAATATGTTTCCCCAGAACGAAGGATTAGACTTCACTAGCTTTAGGAGAGCGGATATTATCTTAGAATATGCGAATAAGGGGATCATATAATGTTAGCCCAACCCTGAAATTAAAAAAATGTTTTTGATATGGTAGTCCAAAGAAGACATAATATCAAGATCAGTAACCCTTCCATGCACAAGGGTTTTATATTTAAGAGAATAGAAAAGATATTCATGAGACGCGTTCCAAAAAAACCACTTTATTTTCAAGGGAACTGATGAAGTCGAACTTGATTCTCTTAGATGAGCCACAATCATCGGGATCAACAGGAAGCTTACCTCAGGATGAAGCAATGGAGGCGCGATAGATAAGATCGTCTGCACTCTTAATATCGATGAAGATAGAAGAAGGCATCTCGCCTTTGTTCTTTGTGAGAGAGATCTTGCGAGTATCAGAGGAGGAGGGAAGAAAGTATTTTGTCATTATAGGGAAAGAATGAGAAAAATAGATAGAAGAACAAGGCTAAGAAAAGAGATATAAAGGAGAAAAGAGAGGGGAATAGGAATGGTTTTTGACATGACTAAGGGAAAAGACGGATGGGGAAAAGAAGAGTCAAAACATGTGTAAATAAAGAGAAGGAGCAGAAGAATAAAAGGGAACACAATAATCAAGGCATCAGAAATATGGAAAGATGAGCACACAATAAATGCAAGAAATAAATTAATCAAATGAAGGGATTTTCAACAATATTAAGAGATTTTCTAAGAGAGAAAAATATTTCTTCCAAAAAGGATTTAGTCAGAATATCAGCCAGTTTAAAATCGGTACTAAGGAATGAAATTTCAATACACCATTTAAAGCATGATCTCGGATAAAATGATGCTTTATGTCAATATGCTTAACCCGAGAATGATCCACAAAATTTTTCAAGAGAAAAATAGCACTGGAATTATCACACATAATTTTAACAGATTTAAAAGATAATTCATAGTCACTCTATTGATGAACATCCATAAAATTTGAGCACAACATTCACCAATAGAAATATACTCTGCTTCTGTGGTAGAGAGAGAGAGAAACAAAGCTCTACTTTTTGCTGTTCATGAAATCAAAGATTTTCCTAGAATTTGGCATAAACCACTGGTGTTTTTCCAGTCATATTTGTCACCTGCATAGTCAGTGTCAAAAAAGCCTTCATGAAAGAAGTTTTTTCCTTTTAGGTACCATAATACAAATGAGAATGTGCCCACTAATATAATGAATAGTATGCCTTACAACAATGAGATGAGATTCTTTGGGAGCCGGCGAGAACCTTGCATATTTGCATACGCTGAAAATAATGTCTAGTCAATGAGCAGTAAGATAAAGTAATGAACCAATCATACCTCTGTGTTTTGTTTTGTCAACTTTTTACCTTCTTCATCCTTGTCAAGAGAACAAGTGGAACTCATGGTAGTTCCTATGTGTTTTCAATTTTCCATTCCAAATATTTGAATGAGTTCGTTGGAGTACTTTGTTTGACATAGGTATGTTGCTTTCTCTGATTGATAGATTTGTAGCCCGAGAAAGAAAGTGAACTCACCCGTCATACTCATTTCGAGTTTGCTTTGCATAAGCTCAAAAAATCTTTGCACAAAGAGTTATTAACACTTCCAAAAATAATGTCATCAACATAAATTGAATAATAAGATTTCTAGAGAAAGTTCTTTTAATAAAAAGAGTGGTATCAATTTTTGCACGAGTAAAACCATGATTAATAAAAAATGTTGGGGCGATCATACCACGCAAGACCTTAGAGATCATTCGAATGTTTGAAAACATGATATGGAAATTTTGAGTTTTCAAAACCTCGAGGTTGCTTTACATAAACCTATTCTTCAATAAAACCATTTGAGAAATCACTTTTTAATGATTTAAAATCTTTATGAGCAGCTACCGCCAAAAGTGAACGAATGGATTCTAACCTTGCTACTAGATTGAAAGTTTCATCATATTCGACTCCTTCCTGTTGGGAGTGTCTTTGAGCTACTAGTCGATCTTTGTTTCGAATCACTTATCCAGATTCATTAAGTTTGTTTCTATAGACCCATTTGGTTCCAATGATGGACTTATTTTCAAGTTTAGGTTTAGGTACTAAAGTCCAGACCTGATTTTTGTCGAACTGCTCTAGTTCTTCTTTCATATCTTCGATCCAATGCTCATATGTGAGAGCATCATTCAGTTTCATTGGTTCAAATTGAGAAATAAGTGCAACATGTGTCTCATGTCATATTGATGCTATTGTTTATATGCTTTCATTTGGATTTGGAATGATGAATTTGTGTGGATAGTTTGGTTTGCATTACCATTCATTTGGAACTGTCTCAACAATAGGATCATCAGGTTGTTCTTCAGTAGTCGACTCATTAGCATTGTTTGTTTCCCTGTGAGTCGATATGGAGAGTTTACTCTCTTTTTCATCAATGTTTATTCTAATCTCAACAGATTTATTAATGTAATAAAAAACAACATTAATAGATTATTCAGTATGTAAAGTTTATTTATTGAAAATTCTATAGGATCTACTAGAATTTCAATAACTAAGAAATATAACTTCATCACTTCGAGCATCAAACTTACCGATTTTGTCTTTACTATTCTTGTGGACAAAACACTTGCATCCGAAAAAATGAAAGTATCTAATGTTAGGTTTCTTACCATTTCATAGTTCATATGTGTCTTTTTGAGGATAGGTCTAATTAAGCACCGATTAGTACATTACAATCCATGCTTATAGCTTCTTCCCAGAATTTATGAGGAAGAGAGTGCTCAACGATCATTGTTCTTGCCCTGTCTTGTATTGTTCTATTTTTTATTTCAACAACTCTATTTTGTTTTGTTGATCGTGGTGAGGATAAGTTGTGTGTGTAACCTTTTTCATTGCAAACATTTTGAAATAATTTATTCTCAAATTCTCCTCCATGGTCACTTCTTATAGATGGAATATAATACTGTAACACTTCGAAAATTCAAGATGTGTTCTAGAGCCTAACATAGGTGTCCAAAGGTTAAGACACTGTTTAAAGGTCTATTTTAATGAATATAAGTCATATAGGAAGTCTAGAAACCAAAACGTCCAAGACCGTCCATGACGTCCGGAAACTAGTTCAATGAGGTACTAGCGTGCCTTAGCCTATTTGACTAGCTTCTAGGAGTCGGAAAATATGGAAAATTGGTGGAAGAGTGTAACATGTATTAGAGTTAATTCATAGTCAAACGTCTGGGCACGAATCCTCAAGGAACAACCAAGGGCTCTTGAGGAGGACCCTTGCATTTTGGGGTCAAAGGACTGCCCAAGACAGTGTGCACAGACGAGTGCCATCGATGGGGTGTGTGTCAATCGACGGGTCATCGATGGCCACCATCGATGGACACTTAGTCAATTTGGACAAAGGGTCATTTTTGCAAATATTTGAACTTAGCGACGGATGTGCAGCGCAGAGGGAGCTGTGGCCGTCGTCTAAAAGACGGACCGTCGATCGAGGTCTCGTCTGTGAGGCGTCTGTTTTGCTGCACGTTTTCACTTAAGTTAATTAATTAGTTGGCTTAGTTAGGAAGTTAATTAGGGTTAGGTGAGGTATAATTAAGTTAGTTAACCCCCTATATAAAGTCCTAACGTAATTAGCCTAACCTAAACTCTCATAATTCCCAAACCCAAAATCTCTTCCTTCTCTCATCTTTCTCTCTCCCAAAGAAACCCCATTGAAGACCAAGAAAGGTGGTTTCAAGGGATGAAAATGGTCAATTTACTCCATCAATCTTCATCAATTAGTAAGGTATGGGACCTCTTTCACCTTTAAGACCTCTTTCCTCAAAGGGTTCTATCAAATTGAATTTCAAAAGTTGGGTTTTCATCCAATACGAAATTGATGTTGTGAATTGATTTGTTTATGATTTCTTTTGAATATATGAATAGATTAACATGTATTGTAACTTAATTATGATATATATTGATGGTTTGGTCTAGTTTGTAGAAGATGACCTTTACCCCTTAACCCTGGTTGTGATCTTAATGTGAATTGAGTAATGTTGGTTCAATTGAATTGGTTATTGGTTGAATTACTATCCTAATATGTTGTTGTATCAATCATGACTACATTAGGGTGAATTATAGACCTATCATGCTAGTTCTTGAGAAGTTGATCTAGGTTATGAAGTATGTTGTGAATTGACCTAAGTATCTTATCTTATGCTATGAACTCGTGTTGGATTGTAATGTAGTGATAAAATTAGCCTTGTTGTCATGTTGGCTATGGTTATATGATGATAATACACCCTAATTGGGTTGAGTAAGGGTTGATGGTAAGACCTTGATGATGAATTATGAAGGAGACTTGGTAAGTCTTGTGATCCCTATTATTTACTTCTATTATGGTTAATTGTGATTAAGTAATAATGTTGTATTGGAGTATGCCTTGTATTAGGAGTGATAGGGTTGGTATGATGTTGAATTGAAATGTCTTGAATATGGTTAGTGAGGTGTTGGCTAAGCTGTAAATGTTATAATCACGGTAGAGATTTACCAATGTGCCTTATTATGAGGTGATATGTAAATGTGCTAACCTCACTTATATGATTTGTAATGAAAGGACTATACTCATGAAATTCCTATTGAGCTATGATGATGATTATTATTATACACGGGATAGACTCTATGACCTACATTAAGTGAAGATGATTAATAAAGACATTAAACACATTTCAAAAAGGGAATTAGCTTAGCACCGAGTGAGCTTGACAATGGGAGGTGATGACTTTCCACAGAGGAAGATTCACCCTATAGTTCCACATGAGGTGTTGACTCCCCTATGAGGGATACTCATACATTGGATTCTCATGAGAGGAGGCCCAAATTGCCAAGTGGTATGTAGAGGGATTATACCTATCTCTTAGTACTTGAACTATGTTGCCCCCATAGGAAGACTAGCTAGAGGATCCACCTAGAAAGCTATGTTTATGTTTGGTTTTACTTTGGCTGGTAGACCACTTTCCTTCGGTGTAAGGTCTTACAACACCGAATTCCACACTTAGATCTTGTGGTCTATGTCGTCTAAGGCAAGTGTTCCCTAAACTAAAATGAAGTAATGAAGTACAAAACAACTAGGGTGACTTGAGAGGTTGACTTAGCTTATGTAGGGGTATGGGACTCTACCTATGCCTGCACTAGTTTTCCTTGAAGGGAACTTTAGGAGGATGTTCTTACGTATGTATATGCTTATAATGGTACATGATATGTATATGATGAACTTGCACATTGTTGATACTATATGTTGATTAGTTTCACTTATGAATATGTGTTGGTCTACATTGTTAAAGTATGATGATATGTACTCTTAAATGCCATGCTATGTGAAGTGGGATGTTGGTCATGATTCTTGTTGAGTTACTTGATTGAGTAAGGTTATGGGGCTTTGCTTGGTCATTGCACTTGTTGATTCAATTGGGGTTCATGGGTAATTTCTTGCTTTGGTTATGTTGTAATGAACTCTTATTCATGCTTGTGGTTATTATGACTTGATGATAGAGTTACTTGACTATGTATTCAATTATACGATATGCATATTAACTTGACTAGACTTGATGTTGTTTCTCTTGTGATGTACATGCCTATCACTTAATGAATATGTCTTATTGATTGGCATGGTCTTGTGGAATGTGCATAAAGGTTTTCAAAGTAAATTGCATATTTGATGAAATGTCCCTTTTTAGCATGTTTTCATGATATGTGTGCATATGGTTTCATACTTAGTACAAGTGGTGTACTAATCCCATTTCTTCCTTTTCCCCGACATTTTAGGTTCCGATCGATGAAGGGCTTTTGGAGACGACTTTGAAGAAGTCTTGTAATTCTTGATCATCCAAGTTGGGTAGGTCCTCACTTTCCGAGGGCAATGCCACTATCAAGCCTATGATGTTGCTTTAGTTTTAAGACTTATGTTGTTTCCTTTTCATTTGGATACTAAGCCTTGTATGACCTATATGTGGTCCTATTTTATTGATGTATGGGCTAGGCCCAATTTGATATACTCTTGTTAGATGGTTATGAGATTAGACATGTTTTTGAGACTATGTTATATTCTATATATCTATGTTTAGTAAAAGTACAAGACTAAGTAATCTTCATATACGAAAGTTGTATGTATACTCGATATATATATATTATGTGTATGTAGAGGTCTATGTAAACCTCAATGTAGTAGTAGTAAAAAGTTTTAAATTTCTGCTAATTTTGACCTAGGAATGTAATGATGTAAGCTAAGAGGCTAGTCTTAGTCCTCAAAGAGGCCGCACCGCCGGTTATGTCTAGGGGCTATTCACGGATGTGAAAAACATGGTATCAGAGCATGAGGTTGAATATCTTTGAGTCAATGTCTCTCTCAACCACATCTATGTAGATTCGTACTAATAATTGTGAAGCGCGCCACACTTATGGATAGGAATCTATGTGATGATTAGGAAACTCTCACTCTTTTGGAAGTCCAATATCGTGCCTCTAGAGTGTTAGTTCTATGTGCGTTTGCATCTAATCCTGTTATTTTGATTATAGGGAATGAATACTCGAAGGAATGCGGCATGAAGACTTGAGGAAGATATAACCAATGCGGGAGTTCCTCCACGTGGTGATCAGGTTCCTCCTCTTGAAGAAGATCTTAATGATGACCAAGCTCCGGTAGTTCCTCCTTTAATGGATGGTGCCATAAGGTCTGCTCTTTTCCAAATGGCCCAAGCCATTACTACCCAAGCACAAGCCGCCACTACTCAAGCTCAAGCCATGACGACCCAAGCTAATCGGGAGGTTGTACCCCGAGCAAACACACATGTTACTATCATGGCCTCTCCTCTAAGGGATTTCACTAGAATGAATCCCGCTACTTTCTATGGGTCCAAGGTTGAAGAAGACCCCCATGATTTCATTGATTCAATCTACAAGATCCTCTATGCCATGGGGTTAACTACTAGTCAGAAGTCCGAGTTAGCCACTTACTAACTCAAAGGTGTGGCCTAAACTTGGTATGTCCAATGGAGGGACAATAGGCCGTTAAGGGTTGGACTGGTGACTTGGGAAGTGTTCAAGAATGCTTTTCTTGATAGATTCTCTCCTAGGTAGAAGTGGGAATCTAAAGTGGTGGATTTCATCAACCTTCGTCAAGGAGGTATGAGTGTGCTTAAATACTCCTTGAAAGTCACTCAATTGTCAAAATATGCTCCTTCTTTGGTTTCCGACCCTAGAGATGAAATGAACCGCTTTGTGACGGGAGTGTCGGATGACTTGCAAGAGGAATGTCATTCGTCTATGCTACATGACAATATGAACATTTCTCGTCTCATGGTTCATTCTCAACAAGTGGAAGAGGCAAGGGCTAAGAGGAAGAGTAGAGATGCCAAGAGGGCAAGATCTTTGATGGTGGTTCTTCCAAGAGTAGGCTTGCGATTCAAGACAAGACTAGGTTCAATAAGAGGGTGTCTAATCAAGTTCCTTCTAAGTTCCCTAAGGCTCGTGATAATAGGGTGTATAACCCTAGGCCTAAGAAGGGAAGGGATACTAGTTCACCGAACAAGAAGCCTACTTGTGCCAATTATGGAAAGAGTCATCTTGGTGAATGTCTAGTTGGAACGGGCAATTGCTATTAGGTTAGGGATTTCCCTAATGTGAAGGGTCAAGACAAGGGTAGTGGGAAAGAAAGTGGTTCTAATGATTCTTCGAAGAAGAATCGCTTTTATGCACTTCGCTCAAGGGGTGAGCAAGATACTTCTCCCGACGTAGTAACCGGTATGTTGAAAGTCTTTTCCATTGATGTATATGCTTTACTTGATCCAGGAGACACATTATCTTTTGTTACTCCCTTGATAGATAAGAAACTTTATATCTTACTCAACATTCTAAAAGAACCTTTTATGGTGTCTACCCCGGTGGGTGAGTCGGTTGTTGCAAAGAGGGTGTATAGAAATTGTCCTATAATGTTACCCAATAGAGTTACTATTGTTGAACTAGTAGAACTTGATATGTTTGATTTTGATGTCATATTGGGTATGGTTGGTTGCATGCTTGCTTTGCCTCTATACATTGTAGAACAAGGGTGGTGAAGTTTAACTTTCCAAATGAGCCCATTTTAGAGTGGAAGGGGAGAAATTCTATTCCTAGAGGTCGTATCATCTCTTGTTTGAAAGCTTGTAAAATGATCTTTAAAGGGTGTTTATACCATATAGTAAGAGTCCAATATTTAGACTCCAAAATTCCTCCCATAGAGTCGGTCCCCGTAGTGAGGGAATTTCCGAAGGTCTTTCCTAATGATCTTCCTGGTATTCCTCCCGAACGGGAAATTGATTTTGGTATCGACTTGTTACCGGATACGAATCCCATTTCAATTCCTCCTTATCGGATGGCTCCAGCCGAATTGAAAGAGTTCAAGGCTCAACTCAAAGACTTACTAGACAAGGGTTTCATTCAACCTAGTATTTCTCCATGGGGTGCTCCAATATTGTTTGTGAAGAAGAAGGATGGGTCCCTTAGAATCTGCATTGATTATCACCAACTCAATAAAGTCACTATTAAGAACAAGTATCCTCTCCCTCGGATTGACAACTTGTTTAATCAACTCCAAGGGGCAAGCTACTTTTCTAAGATTGACTTGAGATCGGGAAATCACCAACTTAGGGTGAGAGGTGAGGCTATACCAAAAATGGTATTTCAGACTATATATGGTCACAATGAGTTTTTAGTAATGTCCTTTAGTCTCACTAATGCCCCGACGACATTCATGGATCTCATGAATAGGGTGTTTCGAAGTTACCTATATTCATTTGTCATTGTTTTCATTGACGACATCTTGGTACATTCAAAAAGGGTGATCACATGAACCATTTGAGGGTGGTGTTACAAGTACTTAACGAGAACCAATTATTTTCCAAGTATAGCAAATGTGAGTTTTGGTTGAGGTCGGTGGCGTTTCTTGGTCATATCATCTCTTGTGACGGAGTTGAGGTTGATCCAAGGAAAACCGAGGCGGTCAAGAATTGGCCTAGACCATTGACTCCAATTGATATTAGGAGTTTCTTGGGTCTATAGGGTTATTATCGGAGGTTTGTGGATGGTTTTGCGTCCATTGTATCTCCCTTGACTACTTTGACCCAAAAGAGTATGAAATTTGAGTGGTCGGAGGCGTGCAAGAGAAGCTTCCAAATATTGAAAGATAGGCTTACTTCTGCTTTAGTGTTGACTTTACCGGAGGGTACAAAGGGCTTCGTTGTGTATTGTGATGCATCCCGAGTGGGTTTAGGGCATGTGCATATGCAATATGGGAAAATAATATCCTATGCTTCTAGGCAACTTAAGGTGCATGATAGAAACTATCAAAATCATGATCTTGAATTAGAGTTGTAGTATTTGCCTTGAAGATATGGAGGCATTAATTGTATGATGTCCATGTTGATGTGTATACCGACCACAAGAGTCTCCAATATGTGTTTACTCAAAATGAGTTGAATCTCCGACAAAGAAAGTGGTTGGAATTGTTGAAAGATTACGACAAGAGTGTTCTCTATCACCCCGGCAAGGCCAATGTGGTTGCGGATATTCTAAGTCGTATGACCATGGGTAGTGTGTCTCATGTAGAGGAAGCAAGAAAGACCTAGTGAAAGATGTTCATAGGTTGGCTAGATTACGTGTGAGGTTGGAAGATTCTCCGAATGGTGGTTTTATGGTCCATCATAACTCCGAGTCATCTTTGGTAGTTGAGGTGAAGTCCAAACAACACCTTGATCAACCATTGATGGAGGTGAAGGAATCGGTTCTTGGTAAGCTTAATGAGTCATTCTCCTTGGGGGGGGATGGTGTCTTTAGGTATCGAGAAAGGTTGTGTGCTCCCAATGTAGATGGTTTGATGAACTAGATCCTTGAGGAAGCTCATGGGTCCCATTACTCCATTCATCCGGGTTCGACAAAGATGTCCCATGATATTAGGGAAGTGTTTTGGTAGGAAGGTTTGAAAAAGGACACCGGAGTTTGTTGCCATGTGTCCAAATTGCCAACAAGTGAAAGCCGAACACCAAAAGCCAGGTGGTTTACTTCAAGAAATCAAAGTTCCTACTTGGAAGTAGGAAGACATCAATATGGATTTTGTGGTAGGTTTGCCTCGGACACAAAAGCAATATGACTCTATATGGATGGTTGTGGATAGGTTGACCAATTCCGCTCATTTCATTCCCGTCAAGTCTATTTATTCGGCGGAGGATTATGCAAGGATATTCATAGATGAGATTGTGTGTCGCCACAGTATTCCGTTATCCATCGTATCGGATAGGGGTGCACAATTCACATCTAGGTTTTGGAGGTCATTCCAAGAAGGGTTGGGTACTAAGGTGAAGCGAAACACCGCTTTTCATCCCCAAACGGATGGTCAAGCGGAGAGTACTATTCAAACCCTTGAGGATATGCTTAGGGCTTGTAATATTGATTTGAAGGGAAATTGGGATAAGCATTTGCCTTTGGTGGAGTTTGCTTAAAATAATAGTTTCCATGCATCCATATCCATGGCTCTCTATGAATCCTTGTATGGTACGAGGTGTAGGTCTCCTATTGGATGGTTTGAAGTGGGTGAGTCTTCACTTTTGGGTCCCGATTTGATTTATAAAAATTTGGAGAAGGTTCATATCATAAGGAACCGGTTGCAAACAGTCTATAGTCGGCAAAAGTCTTATGCCGATCATAAGAGAAGGGATTTAGAGTTTGAAGAAGGTGATAAAGTGTACTTGAAAATTTCGCCTAAGAAAGGGGTGGTTATATTTGGCAAGAAAGGGAGTTGAGTCGTCGTTATGTGGGTCCGTATGAAATCTTGCAAAAAGTTGGTAATGTTGCCTATGAGTTAAGGTTGCCTAGTGAATTGGCTTCGGTTCATCCGATTTTCCATGTTTCTATGCTTAAGAAGTGTATCGGTGATCCCGAGTCTATTCTTCCTATTGAGAGTCTTGGTGTGAAGGATAACCTCTCTTATGAGGAAGTTCCGGTTCAAATCCTTGATAGGCAAGTGAAGAAGTTAAGGAACAAGGAGGTGGCTTCCGTAAAGGAGTTATGGAAGAATCACCTAGTTGAGGGTGCGACATGGGAGGCCGAGGCCGACATGAAGTCCCGTTACCCTCATCTATTTTATAACTAAGGTTAGTTATTCCTATTAATAATGAAAATAATGACTAAAATTGAAGTTGCTTTTATTTTTGGTGGTCTTGCAAAATGTGCATTTTTGATGTTATTACACTGACTTATAGTGAAGTGTACTTGTGACTTGAAATTTTGCAAATTTGCTTGTCTTGAGTCATGTTGTGCATTCTGATATGGTGAGTCTTTATGAAATTATATGTAGCATGTTGATACGTTAAGATTTGGCATAATTGACTCATATATGATATGTTGAGCTCATGTAGTTGTTGTGGGAAGGAAATTCCTCATAATGTGATTTTGAGCCTTATGTATGGTAATTGAAGTTTTGAATTGCCTTGTGTAAATGATATGATTGATGTTTGTATTGTTGTTGGTTGGGATGCTAGCCTTGAGTCTATTCCTTCCTTCAAAAGATTTTAGTGTCATTCGGGGACGATTGTTCCTAAAGGGGGGGGGGGATAATGTAACACTTTGAAAATCCAAAACATGTTCTAGAGCCTAACATGGTTTTCCAAAGGCTTAGACACTGTTTTAAGGTCTATTTTAATGAATATAAGTCATTTAGGAATTCTAAAAACCAAAACATCCAAGAACGTCCATAACATCAGAAAACTAGTTGAATGAGGTACTAGCATGCCTTAGCCTATTTGACTAGCTTTTAGGAGTCGGAAAATGATGAAAATTGGTGGAAGAGTGTCTAACATTTATTAGAGTTAATTCATAGTCCAAATGTCTGGGCACGACTCCCCAAGGACCAACGAAGGGCCCTTGAGGAGGACCCTTGCATTTTGGGGTCAAAGGACTGCCCAAGGCAGTGTGCACAGACTAGTGCCATCGACGGGGCGTTTATGGACACCATCGATGGACACTTATTTAATTTTTACAAAGGGGCTTTTTTTTCAACTCTCTGAACTTAGCGACGGATGTGCAACACGGAGGGAGCTATGGCCGTCGTCTCACAGACGGATCGTCGATCGGGGTCTCGTCTGTGAGGGGTCTGTTTTGCTGCACGTTTTCACTTATGTTAATTAATTAGTTGTCTTAGTTAGGAAGTTAATTAGTGGTTAGGGGAGGTCTAATTAAGTTAGTTAACCCCCTATATAAAGCCCTAACCTAATTAGCCTAACCTAAATTCCATAATTCCCAAATCCAAAACTCTCTTCCTTCTCTCTTCTTGCTCTCTCCCAAAGAAACCCCATTAAAGACCAAGCTAGAGGTGGGTTAAAAGGATGAAAAGGGTCAATTTCCTCCATCAATCTTCATCAATTATTAAGGTATGAGATCTCTTTCACCTTTGAGACCTCTTTCGTCAAAGGGTTCCATCAAATTGAATTTCAAAAGTTGGGTTTTCAAGTGGGTTTTCATCCAATACGAAATTGATGTTGTGAATTGATTTGTTTATGATTTCATTTGGTTATTATGAATATATTAACGTGTATTATAACTTAATTATGATATATCTTGATGGTTTGGTCTAGTTGGTAGAAGATGACCTTTACCCCTTAACCCTAGGTTGTGATCTTGATGTGAATTGAGTAACTCAATTGAATTGGTTATTGGTTGAATTACTATCCTAAGATGTTTTTGTATCAAACATGACTAAATTAGGATGAATTATAGTCCTATCATTCTAGTTCTTGATAAGTTGATCTAGGTTATGAAGTATGTTGTGAATTGACCTAAGTATCTTATCTTAAGCTATGAACTGGTGTTGGATTGTGATGTAGTGATTCAATTAGCCTTGTTATCATGTACGTTATGGTTATATGATGACACTACACCCTAATTGCGTTGAGTAAGGGTTGATGGTAAGACCTTAATGATGGATTATGAAGGAGACTTTGTAAGTCTTTTGATCCCTATTATTTACTTCAATTATGGTTAATTGTGATTTAAGTCATGATGTTGTATTGGAGTATGCCTTGTATTGGGATTGATAGGGTTGGTATGATGTTGAATTGAAATGTCTTGAATATGGTTTGTGAGGTGTTGGATAAGATGTAAATGTTATAAGGATGGAGATGATTTACCAATGTGCCTCATTATGAAGTGATATGTAAATGTGCTAACCTCACTTATATGAATTGTAATGAAAGGACTATACTCATGCAATTCCTATTGAGCCATGATGATGATGATGATGATTATACAAGGGATAGACCCTATGACCTACATTAAGTGATGATGATTAATAAATACATTAAATACATTTCAAAAAGGAACTTAGCTTAGCACCGAGGTGATGACTTTCATAAAGGAACATTCACCTTATAGTTCCACATGAGGTGTTGACTCCCCTATGAGGGATACTCATCCATTGGATTCCCATGAGATGAGGCCCCCCAAGTGGTATGTAGAGGGATTATACCTATCTCTTTGTTCTTGAACTTTGTTGCCCCCATAGGAAAACTAGCTAGTGGATCCACATAGAAAACTACGTTTATTTTTTGTATTACTTTGTCCAGTAGACCACCGTCTTTCGATGTAAGCTTTTACAACACCGGATTCTCCACTTATCTCTTGTGGTCTATGTCGGTTTAGCAAGTGTTCCCTAAACTAAAATTAAGTAATGAAGTACAAAACAACTAGGGTGACTTGAGAGGTTGACTTAGCTTAGGTAGGGGTATGGGACTCTACCTATGCCTTGCACTAGTTTTCCTTGAAGGGAACTTTAGGAGGATGTTCTTACATATGTATATGCTTATAATGGTACATGATATGTATATGATGAACTTGCACATTATTGATACTATATGTTGATTAGTTTCACTTATGAATATGTGTTGGTCTACATTGTTAAAGTATGACGATATATATTGTTAAATGCCATGCTATGTGAAGTGGGATGTTGGTCATGATTCTTGTTGAGTTACTTGATTGAGTAAGGTTATGGGGCTTTACTTGCACTTCTTGATTCATTAGGGGTTCATGGGTAATTGTCTTGCTTTGGTTATGTTGTAATGAACTCTTATTCATCCTTGTGGTTATTATGACTTGATGATAGAGTTACTTGACTATGTATTCAGTTATGCCCGTCGATCAATCGATGGACCGTAGTCCACTTCCATCATCTCAAAGTTAGAAGATTATTAGGTGAGCCATCGACGGAACCCATTGACGGTCTGTCAATCAACCGACGGTCCGTAGATGGGGTCTTGTTCTTTCGTTCAGAGACATATTTTTAGGACTTAGTTTTACCCCACAAAATTTCAAGCACAACACCAGAACACCCAACATGCAATAACAAGCATAAGACCATTTCGTCATCCCTAGGGCTTTGATTTTTGCAAATTTCGACCATGGATTATAAGAAAATATCAAGCCCTAAGTAAAAAAAAAACAAAAAAAAAAACAAGCATAGTGAATTTAGACAGATTCCACCCCCAACCCCTTTCACTTTCTATCATTCAAAGGGACATGCAACTCAATTTGTAACAAGTTTAATCATGCAACTTTGTCCCTAAGTCAAGAACCACATACAATCTGTTCGTTTCCACAAGCAAATGAACGAGAATTCATTGAGCAGAGGAAAATGAAATACCTGTAAGTTTTAGTGGAGTGAATGAGTGGGTGATCTTGAAACACCAACCTACGTGCCCTCCTTCAAACTCTGTCCGGAGAAATGATGGAAATGGAGGAGAAACTGGGGGACTAGGGTTTTGGGATTTCTGGGAGTTTGGGAGAATTGGAAATCTGAAGAAAATGGGAGTGAGTGATTATTGGAGTTAATGGGGAATTAAGGGAATAAGGGGAGGGAAACGGTTGGGGTGGAGAATTTGAAAAGGTGTGGGAAGGTAATTGAAACGGTATTTTTTTATATAGCTTGTCGGGTCGGGTCGGGTCACTGGTTTTAGTGAACTAACGATTCTCCTTCGATGGTCCGTCGACTAGAGCGTTGATTGTGCCCTAACTCAAGCAAATTTGTAAAATATACCTAGGATCTACGGACACCATCGATGGTCCGTCGATGGGACGACGGCCCATCGGTTGGTCCGTAGATCTGTGCACCAGACCAATTTCTGCAGAATTCTTGTGGTTTGGTCCCTTCACATTGAGCACCCATTAAGCCATTCTTTTTGTGTTTTCTGGAAACTTTTTAGACACGGACCCTAAACTACTCTCTAGCCAATAGACTAAAAAAAATAAAATAAAATTGAAATATCACATTGAGTAAAACAACACAAAACAAATAAATGCAAATATTCCCACAAAGAAAAGAAAGCTATTGTTGGCTAGAGGATACACATTGGGTTGCCTCCCAAGAAGCGCTTGATTTAACATCGTGGCACGACGCAAGACCCTTGATTACTCAGACTTCATCAAGGTGATTGCCTCAACCACTTCATGGGCACTCTCCGCATGCCCTAGGTAGATCTTGATTCTTTGCCCATTTACCGTGAACCTTGCACCCTCCTTGTTCTCCAACTCAACCGCTCCATGTAGGAACACTTAAGTGATCAAGAATGGACCAGTCCATTTGGACTTGAGTTTGCCCAAAAATAAGCGCAGCCTAGAGTTAAACAGAAGCACCAAGTCCCCAACCGCAAATTCACGCTTTTCAATCTTTTGGTCATGGTACTTCTTCATCTTCTCTTTGTAGAGGGATGAACTTTCATATGCTTTGAGGCAAAACTCATCAAGCACATTCAACCATTTAGTCTCTGTTCCGCTGCTTCATTCAAATCCATCTTCAGTTTCTTCATTGCTTACATGTCCTTGTGCTCTAACTCAACCGGCAAGTGACAAGCCTTCCCATATATAAGTTGGTATGGAGACATACCAATGGGGTCTTATATGCTGTCCGGTAATACCAAAGAGCATCATCAAGCCTCCTTGACCAATTCGTTCTATTAGCGTTCACCGTTTTTGACAGGATTTGTTTTATCTCTCTGTTGGACACCTCAACTTACCCACTATGCTGTGGATGGTAAGGAGTGGATACATTGTGACGAACCCCACATTTCTCCACTAACCCTTTGAAAAACTTGTTGCAAAAGTGGCACCCCCCATCACTAATAATGGCCCAAGGTGTGCCGAATATGGAAAATATATTCTTTTTCAATAACGTGGTGACACTCTTCCCTACATTGTTTGCAAGTGCTATGGCTTCCACCCATTTTAACACATAATCTACCGCCACAAGAATATATTTCATCCCATGAGAGGTCTCAAATGGGCCCATAAAATCAATGACCCATACATCAAACAACTCAATTACTAGAATGGGATTCAAAGGGAGCTCTTGCCTTCTCGAAATGCCTCCTTCTCTTTGGCACACATGTATTTTGCAAACTCATGAGCATCTTGGTGGTTAGTTGGCCCATAGTACCCACACTGAATCGCCATCGGCGTCGTTGACCTCTCAGAGGTCGCAGACAAGTCTCATCTTGCATTCATCACATTCATCTAGTTAAATCTACGGAAAATTTAAAACTTTTAAACGTATAAAGTATACATAGACTTCATATAGTTATTTCATGAATTCTTCATATACTAAGCTCAACATAAATTTAACAACCATCTATCATAGGAATCAATTCGAAACAGAATAAGAATATATCATAAATACGTTTGCCAAACACGGCCTTATTACAAAAGCTTCGAAATGAAAGTACAAAAGAAACACTAGGGACAACATCCACAAGATATGTCTAAAACTAAGGCTAGACTAAAACTGTAGCATCCTCAAAATTAAGAGGACCTACCAAATGTCTGGAGAAACGCTGATGTCCAGACCGTTGCAAGAGTCGTCAATCTGTCCTTTAACCTGCATCTATAAAATAGTAAAATGTAGGGGGTTAGTACACCACTTGTACTAAGTATGGGTATATGCACACATACACATAAATCTATGCATGATCCATGAAATCTCTTCCTAAGCAACAGGCCATTTCTGGAGAGTCTAGTCATTAGACTTTCCTAATTCGTTAGTTGTGAATTGTGGTACGAATATGATGTATTTTAATGCATTCAAATCACACAACTCATTTTTATATGATTACAAGACATTAGTATTATCAACATAATTTTAGAACAACTCGAGCGAAGATTTGAGATTTTGATCCTCTTAGGCCGAGAGCTCCTCTTTGTACACTTTAATTATTTTTCAGTATTTTTCTTCTTCTTGTTCTGTAGTTCAATAACTCCTTTGGTCTTATGTTTTACTTACAAGTGCAATGATTCATTGTAGTCCCATACCCACAATGAATCAAGTAAGTAATTCAAGAGATTAAGGAAATAACTTAACTACAATTTGGGGCATGAATATATTTATAGTCAATATTTATTGACTATACTCATTCTTTAGTTGATTGCCTAATGTTCATAGTTCTTGGGGCATATGATTAAAGCTAATGATCTTGCTTACTTCGGGCATGAATTCTTTATAAACCAATCTTTAGTGACTATTCCTATTATTGTATTATTGGCCTAATGTAAGAAGTCATTATAAGCCAATCTTATTTGGATAATATCTTCTGCCAATTATATAAAGTCATTATAAGTCAATTTATTTGGCTTTATCATTTTCATAACATGACGATTCATTATTAGCTATGCCCTTTACTTATTGTAAACTTTATTGGACACGATTTGACTATCCTTACAACAAGTTATTCATTACATCAAGTATTTATTACATTTCATAAGACATTCTCTATTGATTATGCCATTGATTTCATTACTTTCATATTTTATATATTATACATTTCATATACACGAGACCTTGCAATCGTTGATATAGCATTAAGACATCTCAAGTGAGGACCCAACATATGGGACCTCAAACCAAGGGCTTCTTTAGCAAACACAGAGTCTGCTTCATTCGTTCATTCGTACTTCACATTATTCATTTCATTCATTCGTAGGCTGATGTAAACACCAGGTATACCTAGGATGAAGTTTAAGACTCTCATCGGGATTATGAAGTGCAATGACCAAGAATGACCTAATGTCATTACTTGCATCTGATTTCACCTCCTGATTGTCTTGCACAAACACCTTCGGTATTGTTCATTTCTTTATCTTTCATACTTTGAGGAACTTCAACTTTAACCGACATAGATCATGTGAGCTCATGAAATCCGGTGTCTTCCCCACACCGAAAAGAGGTGGAGTCACTGGCCAAGATGAAACCAAAGCATCCCTAGCTCGCTTAGGTGGAAAACCACTGACTAGTTCCCTATGCTAGCAGCATAGTTCAATGACTAGGAGATTTAGGGAGACCCATACCCACCTTGGTGGATAGACTCATCTCATGAGAATTACGTGAACCTCCGCCCTTCCCGAAAGAAGGCATCACCACTCATAACTAGCCTATCGGTGCTCAGTTTAAAGTTCCTATTTACATTCAACTCATACATCATCGAAACTTGATTCTAGCATGAGGTAGTCATAGCTCATTAGATGATTTCTCATCTCTTCTTTATGTATTAAGTGTGAATTGTCCTTACACTTACATATAGAATGTGATTGAGATTTATTTACTCTTTTGATGACTTGTCATCCTTACTTTACATTGATCAAATGTGAATTGTCCTTACATATCATCCTTACTTTACATTGATGAATACTTTACATTGATTAATGTGAATTGTCCTTACATATCATCCTTAGGTGTTAATGAGATTAGTCTCACACATTCTAACACCTTCATTCATGAGTATTCTTATAACAAATTAGCTTTGGTGTAAGTATGACTTGTCTCACTTCCTTTAACACTCCATTCTGGTCACTTACTTAATTTAGACCCCTTTAATTATGTTATAACTCACGTTACTTACTTACTTTAGTGTAGCAGCTTCATATCACAGTTTATGGACGATGAGCACTTCATTCAATGAGTTTCATGTGTTCGTAGTTCATTCTTGTGGAGCATGTTGGGAGTTGTCCCAATGAATGTCATGCCCTTGGTTATGGATTCATTTATATTACTTTAGAAGTGCTTAATATATATTTGATACTCTTACTACACCAGAATTGGCATATGATTAGTATTGGTTCAAGATTTGGGATGTAAGAGTAGGAAATTCATTCTTTTTGGCATAAGCCAATTTTTTTACGTATGTTCATATTTAAATTGCCGTATGTATGAACCCTTAGCCAATCTTTTAAGCATTTACATAAGTTCCTAGCCATTAGCATATATTCATTTTGACCAAATAGAGTTAGCCAACTTTATTGGAACCAGATAGGCAATTTATTCAAGATATGATTTCATAGATGTCTTTGAACTAATTCTTAGCTTATGGCTCTTAGTGTCACGTTTTAAGAACATATTGGACAACATCATATTAAAATTTGATGGCTTTATCATCTTCATAATATCACAACAACAACAAGTCAACATTCAGCCAAAGACACATAATTCACTTAACACATCACGGACTTAACTTAGCATATTATCGATCCTTAATTATCATGATAAGATTAACTTTACGCAATTACAAGTTCATAAGTTCATTCGATACTCATCATTCAAGAACAATACATTTTAAGAACAGCCAGCACCACATACCAACAACATGATCTCTAACCTATTCAACATTGATATCAAAAAGGATACTAGGGAAGGGAAGTTCGGCGAGAACGACAGGAACAACCCTAGTTTTCAAGATCTTGTGAATCGTTCGAAGGAAAATACTCTTGGAGAAAGAATTCCAGGAGAGAAACCCATATCTTAAGTATAACTTAATCTACGAAGACCACTTGAACGAAACCTTGAAATCTCCCTAGAGAAATCGATAAATTTTCTGCTTTTTTTTCTTTTGTTCGTTGCTTACTGTTTTTGCATCGCCTTTACTATGAGTTTGAACGTGATTCTAAGTCTTGTAAACTGATATTGACTCATTAAACTTAGGGTTTAATAAGTTAATTAAATAAATTAATTAACTAATTACTAAAAAGCCCCTCCTAAGTTGACTAAGCATAAGAGAATGTTGACTTGACCCAAAATGTGGAATTTTGGTGTTGACTATGGTTTTGGTTGACATTTTGACTTTATATTAATTAATTAAATCCTTAATTTAATTAATTTAGGGACCTAGGTAAGTACTAAAGTACCCCTAAGTCATTGAACCATAATCAACCCTTTAGGACCATCCTAGGTTAAGTACTAGGATGTTTCTTGAATTATACTAGGTTAGCATAAGAATTTAGGTTTGACCCCTTTAAATTAATTAGTTAATGGATAATTTAATTAATTGAGTGACCTAGTGTAATTACTAAGGTACCCTTAAGTCGTTATAACCATAACTAATCCTTTGAACCATCCTAGGTTAGGTACTAGGTTGTCTTTTTTCTTGTTTTAACCAAAATCTGGAAATTGCTTCGTGATTTCGGTTTTGCCCCTTTAAATTAATTAATCAAGTAGTCTAGGGTAATTAATAAAGTACCTTAAGTCGTTAGGATATTAACTAACTCTTTGGACCATCCTAGGTTAGGTACTAGGTTGTCCCTTTCTTGTCTTAACCAAAATCAGAAAATTTTCTTTGTAGTTTCGGTTTTAGCCCTTTTAAATTAATTAATTAAGTTGCTAAATTAATTAATTAGGTAACCTAGGGTAATTACTAAAGTACCCTAAGTTGTTAGGACCATAACTAACCTTTTGGACCATCCTAGGTTAGGTACTAGGTTGTCTCTTTAACTAGTACTAGGTTAGTGTCAACCCGGTTTTGGTCCTAGTTTTCGGGTGCACTAATGGGTCCATTTCGGTTAGTCCTAGGTTATTTAGCTAGTCAGGACAGTTAGTTAGAACCTAGATTTGGTTAGGAAGTTAGGCCCCACATGGAGTGGTCCCTTTTGAATGTTTTCCCCTAACTACCCTAACCGAATTCGGTTAGGGTGGTCCCCTCCTTTGGCAGCTTCTTCACATGTCTTGCACATGTGCTTGAACATGGGTTGGTTGTACTTCCCTAAATAACTATTATTTATGGTTCATTTAGGAATGTTTACTTATTGTCCCAAGGACCCTCACTATGTCCTTGTGCACTGCTTAATTTACATGATCATTTTAAATGATCATGTGCTATGGTACTAGGCTTGACACTTGGTGCCTAGTACTTTGTGTTAGTATTCCGAAACATGATTTTTAGCTTAGGGTATTCCTTGCAGTTACATTTCTTAAACAATCTCGTTAATGTTAGAAAATTGGCTAACACCCCTTTAAGCTAATAATTTCTAATATGCCCAATATTTTCCTTATTTGGGTATTATATAGAAATTGGCTAACACCCCTTAGCCAATTTTTCTATATTATGCCCAATATTTCTCAATATTGGGCATTAGGATACTTATTAAATCAATGTGATTATATATGAAGGATATTGTTATTTTAAGTACTTGTGCATACTCAAGAAGTTCTTATAATATCATTTGATATTCTAACTACACAAGATTGACATATGATTAGTATTGGCCTTAACATTTGAGATGTTATACTAGCAAATCATTTTTATTGGCATAAGCCAATTTTACGTATGTTCATTTTTAAATTGAATATGTATGAACATTTAGCCAATCTTTCAATCATTTACATAAGCTCCTAGCAATTAGCATGCATTCGTTTTGACAAAGTAGTGTTAGCCAATTTTATTGGAATCAGATAGTCAATTCATTCAAGATGTGGTTTCATAGTTGTCGTTTAAGCCAATTCTGAATTCATGACTTTAGAGTAACGTTTTTATGACATATTGGATATCATCATATTAACATTTTATGACTTTAGCATCTTCATAACGTCACAATACAGCAAGACAACATCCGGACAAACACATCAACACTTAAACATTTATGGGTGTAACTAACACATCATCGATTCATGATTCACGTTTTAAGCACTTTACTTTATATGATCACAACTTCATAGATTAACCGACATTCATAATTCAAGAGCATTACACATAAGATCAGCCAGCACCACATACCAAGAACATGATCTCTAACCTATTCAACATGGAATAAAAAATGATACTAGGGACAAGGAGTTCGACGAGAACACGGGAACAACCCTAGTTTTCAAGATCTTTGAATCGTTGGAAAGAAAGTTCTCTTGGAGAAATAAGTCCAGGAGAGAAACCCATACCTTATGTAGAACTTAATCTACGAAGACCACCTTGAACGAAAACTTGGAGAAACCTTGAAATCGCCTAGAACGTCTATGAACTTTCTGCCTCTTTCTCTCTTTCGTTTTAGCATTGTCTTTCTCTGAGTGTTTGATCGTGAGTATTAGGTTTAGGAAATGACTTTGAATTATTCAACTAGGGCTATTTTAGTAAATTAACCAACTGATTAGTAAATTACCAAAATGCCCTTCCTAAGTTGACTAAACATAGGAAGATGTTGACTTTGATAGAAATTTGGAAATCGGCATTGACCCTTGTTTCGGTCAACATTTTGACTTTTAATTAATAATTAAATCCTTAATTTAATTAATTTAGGGACCTAGGGAAATTACTAAAACACCCCTAAGTCACTAGGACCACAACTAACAACTTTGGACTATCCTAGGTTAGGTACTAGGTTGTCTCTAAGTTAGTTAAGTTAGTTAGGTGTCACCAGACTAGGTCTTAGGTTGTCGGTTCCATTGGCTGGTTAGGTACTAGAACCTCTTCATAAGAAAGGTTCTCATCAACTCCTAACCCCTCAACAGGCAGGATGGATGCTGGATCGCCTAGACATTTCTTAAGCATAGAAACGTGAAACACTGGATGAACAGAAGCCAAGTCTTGAGGTAATTTCAGCTCGTATGCAACGTTTCCCACTCGCTGCAAGATCTCATAAGGACCTATATACCTCGGACTCAACTTGCCTTTCTTACCAAACCTCATCACCCCATTCATGGGTGATATTTTCAGGTAGACTTGATCACCCACCTCAAACTCAAGAGCTCTCTTTCAATTATCTGCATAGGATTTCTGACGACTGTAAGCAGTAGCCAATCTATCCTTAATCATCTTCACCTTCTCCACTGACTCATGCACGATCTCGGGACCAAGGATGGCCGATTCTCCTACTTCGAACAAGACGATCGGAGATCTACATCTTCGGACATATAATGCTTCGGAAGGTGCCAATCCAATACTGGAATGGTAGCTATTATTGTAAGAGAACTCTATCAGTGGCAAGTGATCATCCCAACTCCCCTTGAAGTCAAATACACATGCTCTCAACATGTCTTCAAGGGTCTGGATGGTACGCTCTGCTTGCCCATCTGTCTGCGGATGGAAAGTAGTACTAAGCTTCACATGTGTACCCAAACTTTTTGGAAAGATTACCAAAAATGAGAAGTGAATTGCGCCCCTCTGTCCGAAATAATAGATAGAGGAATCCCATGCCATCTCACTATCTCATCTATATAAAGCTTGGCATAGTCTTCGGCCTTGAAGGTAGACTTCACAGGTATGAAGTGAGCGGACTTGGTCATTCTGTCAATAATAACCCAAATGGAATCATGTAGTTTCCTGGTCTTTGGCAGAACAACCACAAAATCCATATTGATAGCCTCCCACTTCCACGTTGGGATCTCAATCGTCTGAGTGAGACCTCCAGGCTTAAGGTGTTCGGCCTTAACCTGTTGGCAGTCCGGACACTTCTCCATGAACTTAGAGATATCTCTCTTCATGCCTTCCCACTAATAGATCTCTTTAAGGTCTTAGTACATTTTGGTGGCACCTGGATGGATGGTATATCGGGAACCATGAGCTTCTGCCAAAATACTTGACCTCAAATCATTCACATTGGGCACACATAATATGTTCTGATATCTGAGTACGCCATCTCCACCTAACGATAATGACTCATTCAACTTACTCAATATCGAGTCTTTCAACTCCATGAGTACTGGATAAAGGTGTTGATTGGCTTTAACATCTACAACAAATGAGGATTCGGAACTTGAGTGAATCGAAACACCCTTACTTAGTGCATCAGTGAGTCGTACACCCAATCTTGCCAATTGGTGCACCTCTTTAAGCAGCTCCTTCTTCTCATCATCAATATGTGAAATGCTGCCTATGCTCTGTCTGCTCAATGCATGGGCCACCACGTTGGCCTTACCTGGGTGATAGTACACACTCATGTCATAATCCTTGAGAAGCTCTAGCCATCTCCTCTATGAAGATTAAACTCCCTCTACGTGAATACATACTGAAGACTCTTATGGTCAGTATACATATCAACATGTACAACATATAAAAAATGTCTCCACATCTTCAACGCAAAGACAACCGCGGCTAGTTCAAGATCGTGAGTAGGGTAGTTCTTTTCATAGATTTTCAATTGTCTTGATGCGTATGCAATCACCTTACCATTATACATGAGAACACATCCCAAACCTACTCGGGAAGCATCACAATATACAACGTACCCCTCACCACTTCTCGGCAACGGCAATACTGGGCCAAAGTGAGTCGGTCCTTGTGTTCTTGAAAACTCTTTTCACATTTCTCGGACCACGCAAACTTCACCTTCTTCTTTGTCAATGCGGTCAATGGTGCAACAATAGTGAAAACCCTTCCACAAACCTGCAATAATAATTGGCTAAACCCAGAAAGCTTCGAATATCTATAGGAGTAAGGGGTCTCGGCCAATTCTTCACCGCCTCAACCTTATTAGGATCAACTTCAACACCTTGGTCGGTCACAACATGACCAAGAAAGGTCATTGATCTCAATTAGACTACACATTTGCTGAACTTTGCATATAGCTGATGTTCTCTGAGTACTTGCAATGTCTTTCTTAAGTGTGCCTCATGCTCTTCTTTAGACTTAGAGTATATGAGAATGTCATATATGAATATTTTGACGAAGGAATCAAGGAACTCATGGAAGACCCTATTTATAAGGTCCATAAACGCGGCTGGTGCGTTAGTGAGACCGAATGACATAACCAGAAACTCATAGTGTCCATATCTAGTACGAAAAGCCGTCTTAGGGACGTCTTCTCGCCTCACTCTAAGCTGATGGTAGCCTGACCGAAGGTCTATCTTGGAAAAGAAACTTGAACCTTGGAGTTGGTCAAACAGATCGTTGATTCTGGGAAGAGGGTACTTATTCTTTATAGTGACTTTGTTTAGTTGCCGATAATCGATGCACATTCTAAGGGTTCCATCCTTTTTCTTTACGAATAACACTGGAGAACCCCATAGGGATATGCTCGGCTGGATGAAGCCCTTATCAAGTAAATATTTTAACTGCAACTTTAACTCTTTGAGTTCAGCTGGTGCCATCCTATACGGGGGAATAGAAATTGGCTTGGTGTTGGGATCTAAATCAATACCAAAGTCAATCTCACGTTCAGGAGGGACTCCTGTTAAATCCTCCGGAAAGACATCTGGGAACTCATTGACTATTGGCACAGAATCTATGGAAGGGACTTCTTGATCTAAGTCATTGACTCTAACTAAGTGGTATAAATACCCCTTATATATGATCTTATTGGCATCTAAGTTTGAAACAATTTGGTAGACTGGACTTGAACCACGCCCTTCCCATTCCAGTTCTAACTCATTTGGAAACTAAAACCTCACTACCATGTTTTGACAGTCTATTGTGGCATAACACTTGTGAAGCCAATCCATACCCAAGATTATATCAAAATCGAGCATGGCTAACTCCACTAGATCAGCGTGAGTGACTGTATCAAGGACGTGAATTGGGCAATTTTTGTACACTTTCTCAGCTCTAATGCCGTCCCCTATGGGAGTACTTACTAAAATTGGATCATGCAAGATTTCAGGAAGCACATCAAATCTACTAGCTATCAATGGAGTGACAAATGATAGAGTGGATCCTGGATCCAACAATGCATACACAGGGAAAGAAAAGACATGCAACGTACCCGTGACTACATCAACTGACTTCTCTTGCTCTTCTCTACCTTTCAGCGCATAGAACCTATTCCTCCTGGGAGGTTCGGCTGCAGCATTTGCATTATGCCTAGGCTGAGCATTTACCTTGCCTTGATTACTCACTTGAGGACAGTCTAGGACCATGTGTCCACTTTTTCCGCACCCGAAACAGGTATTAGTTCCTACCAAACATTCACCTCCATGGGAACGCCCACACTTACCACAAGGGCTATTGGTTCGCTGGACGTTACAGTCATTGCCCTTTCTGGGGCCAGACTTACTCACCTTATCTCTTGAATTACCTGAAGGAGCGGAGTTACCTGAGTGCCTCTTGAACTTAGTCTTGTTTTGGACTCCAAATGAGCCCCTACCCGAGCTCGAACTAGGCTGGTCCGCGGCCTTAGGCTTCTTGCCTTCGTGAACCTTTCTCTTACGGCGACTCTCCTCCACTTGTTGAGCAGCACCATCAACCTGCCCAGATCCATATTGTCATGCAGCATGGCTACCCGACAATCTTCTACCAGATCCTCAGATACGCCAGTAACGAATCTGCTCATCTCATCCCTGCTATTTGCCACTAGAGAAGAAGCATACTTTGACAATTTCACAAATTTCAAGGAATACTCCTTGACAGACATACCTCCTTGTCTTAGGTTGATAAACTCTTCAACCTTGGCTTCTCTGTGTTCCCTTGGAAGAACCTCTCCAGAAAGGCAGTCTTGAGAATATCCCATGTGATGGGAACATCTCCTCTAGATCGGCTATCATCCCACATCTGGTACCAAACCTATGCCACATCCTTGAGTTGATATGCAGTCAACTCAGCCTTTCCCTCCTCATCAACTCCCATGGCACACAAAATCTTGTGGACCTCATCTACGAACTCCTGAGGATCCTCGCTGGCCTTATACCCGTAGTACATTGGGGGATTCATCCTGGTGAAGTCCCTCAGCCTGCTAGCCATGGTACTAGCATGCGGGTTCTCTCTAGAGCACCCTCTCTCGCGGCTTGAGCTGTGATGGATTGAGCCTGAGTCGTGATGGTCTGTGCTATCTGTACCAAAGCGTTCCTCACTTAACCATCTGTCAACCCATCTGGGTTGACAGACACTTGTTCAGCAGCAGCTGGGGCTTGAGGAGGAGCTTGATTCCCTTCCGCAGCTGCTTCCTCAGCTCTTCTTGCGGCATTCCTTCTTTTGTTCATTTTATACACGTATACACAATAAGAGAGTTAGATCCTCAAAATGACATAAAATGTCACAACTATACGTGGCATGAAATTCCTATCATCGCGTAGTCTCTAAGTCATGATTGTGGCGCGCTTCACAACCATATGCTAGAAACTATGTAACGTGGTTGCGTTGAGCTTTATATCCTAGGTAATTTAACCTCATGATCTGATACCAAGTTTGTAACGACCCAAATTCTGGAATTCGAATCACAACCGGCGTCGTTGACCTCTCAGAGGTTCCAGACAGGCCTCATCTTGCATTCATCTAGTTAAATTTGCGGAAAATTTAAAACTTTTTAACCGTATGAAGTATACATATACTTCATATAATTATTAACTAGTTACATCATATGCTAAGCTAAACATAAGAGAACAACCATCTATCATAAAGAATCAATTCAAAACTGAAGATAAATATATCATAAATAGTTTGCCAAACACGACCTTATTACAAAGCTTCGAAATGAAAGTAAGAAAGAAACGCTAGAGACAACATAAACTAGCTATGTCTAAAACTAAGGCTATACTAAAATTGTAGCATCCTCGAAATCAAGAGGACCTACCAAATGGTTTGGAGAAACGCTGAAGTCCAAACCGCTGCAAGTGTCGTCAATCTGTCCTCTAACCTTCACCTATAAAAATAGTAAATAGTAGGGGGTTAGTACACCACTTGTACTAAGTATGGGTGTATGCACACATACACATAAAGCTATGCATGATCAATGAAAGCTCTTCCTAAGAAACATGCAATTTCTAGAAAGTCTAGGCATTAGACTTTCCTAATTCATTAGTTGTGAATTGTGGTATGAATATGATGTATTTGAATTCATTCAAATGAATATGATGTATTTTAATTCATTCAAAGCACACAACTGATTTTCTATATGATTACAAGACATTAGTATCATCAACATAATTTTAGAACAACTCGAGCAAAGATATGAAAATTTGGTCTTCCTAACTCAAGAGCTCCTCTTTAGGGACTTAGTTTATTTTTCAGTCTTTCTCTTCTTCTTGTTGTGTAGTTCAATAATTCCTTTAGTCCTATGTTTTACTTACAAGTGCAATGATTCATTGTAGTCCCATACCCACAATGAATCGATGTAAGTAATCCAAGGACTAAGGAATGATTTCCCTACCTTATAGTGAGTCATTCTTTACACTATATATTCATTCATTTCATAAGTCTTTCTCTATTGGTCAAGCCATTTATTTCATTACTTTCACGTTAGGAAAGTTATGAGGTATTTAGTTAACATTACGTTCCTCCTTCCCTTTATTTGCATCATATAAGAAGTCATTATAAGCCAATATTATTTGGCCTTGCCCATTATTTGCTGAAACTTCATGAGCGTGACATTGGAAATTGAAATTCTTAAGCTCTTCTTCATTTCTCACATTGAACATATGTTCCATCATCATCATCATTCTCACTTTCATAGAGATATCATAGGGAATAAGATCATGCGAGCTAACATGAAATCCAATGTCTGCCCACACCGAAAAGGGTTGATTCACCGGTTAAAATGAATATATATGATGTGAGATACTCATGAAATCCAGTGTCTACCCCACACATGGAAAGGGGTGATCCCCGGCTAAGGTAAATCCATCTCAAGTGTTCACTCCACACCGAAAAAGAGTGGCTCACGGCTATAGTGAACCAAGAACATATCGTGAGCATTAACCGACATAGATCATGTGAGCTAAACATGAAATCCAGTGTCTGCCCCTCACCGAAAAGGGGTGGAATCACCGGCCAAAGTGAAACTGAACATGCCTAGCTCGCTTAGGTGGAAACCACGGCTAGTTTCTATGTTGGCTAGACATAGTTCAAAGACTAGGGACTTAATGAGACTACTTATCCACCTCGGTGGTAGCCTCATCACATGAGACTTACACAAGCAAGCACATGCTCATAACTAGTCTGTCGGTGCTGTGCTCACTTTCATTATCTTCTTTATCTTTTAGAGTTGACTCAAGCATTATGGAAGCTTGCTTCTATATTGAGATTTACTTACTCTTTTGATGACTTGTCATCCTTACTTTACATTGATGAAATGTGAATTGTCCTTACCTATCATCCTTACTTTACATTAATGAAATGTGAATTGTCCTTACATATCATCCTTACTTTACATTGATGAAATGTGAATTGTCCTTACATATCATCCTTACTTTACATTGATGAAATGTGAATTGTCCTTACATATCATCCTTACTTTACATTGATGAAATGTGAATTTTCCTTACATATCATCCTTAGGTGTTAATGAGACTAGTCTCACACATTCTAACACCTTCATTCGTGAGTATTCTTTTAACATAGTAGCTTAGGTGTAAGTAAGACTTGTCTCACTTTCTTTAACACCCCATTATGGTCACTTATTTAGTTTAGACCCCTGTAAATATGTTATAACTCACGTTACTTCTTTACTTTAGTGTAGTAGATTCATTTATCATTTATGGACGATGAGCACTTCTTTTAATGAGTTACATATGTTCATAGTTCATTCTTTTAGAGTATGTTGGGAGTTGTCCCAATGAATGGCATGCCCTTGGTTATCGATTCATTGACTTACTTTAGAAGTGCTTATAATATCATTTGATGTTCTAACTACACAAGATTGGCATATGATTAGTATTGACCTCAACATTTGGGATGTTATACTGGAAAATTATTTTTATTGGCATAAGCCAATTTTACGTATGTTCATATTTAAATTGAATATGTATGAACCTTTTAGCCAATCGTTCAATCATTTACATAAGCTCCTAGCCATTAGCATGCATTCATTTTGACAAAGTAGTGTTAGCCAACTTTATTGGCATTAGATAGTCAATTCATTCAAGATGTGGTTTCATAGTTGTCTTTTAAGCCAATTCTTAATTCATGACTTTAGGGTAACGTTTTTATGACATATTGGACATCATCATATTAACATTTGATGACTTTAGCATCTTCATAACGTCACAATACAACAATATAACATTCGGACAAACACATCAACACTTAAAAAATTACGGGTGTAACTAACACATCATCGATTCATGATTCACATTTTAAGCACTTAACTTTATACGATCACAACTTCATAGATTAATCGACATTCATAATTCAAGATCATTACACATAAGATCAGCCAGCACCACATACCAACAACATGTTCTCTAACCTATTCAACATGGATTCGAAAAGGATACTAGGGAGAAGGAGTTCTACGAGAACACGGGAACAACCCTAGTTTTCAAGATCTTTGAATCGTTGGAAAGAAAGTTCACTTGGAGAAATAAGTCCAGGAGAGAAACCCATACCTTATGTAGAACTTAATCTACGAATACCACCTTGAACGAAAACTTGGAGACCTAGAACGTCTATGAACTTTCTTCCTCTTTCTTTCGTTCATTTTAGCGTTGTCTTTCTCTGAGTGTTTGATCATGAGTTTTAGGTTTAGGAACTGACTTTGACTTATTCAACTAGGGCTATTTTAGTAAATTAACCAACTGATTAGTAAATTACCAACACGCCCTTCCTAAGTTGACTAAACATAGGAAGATGTTGACTTTGACAGAAATCTGGAAATTGGCATTGACCCTTGTTTCGGTCAATATTTTGACTTTTAATTAATTAATTAAATCCTTAATTTAATTAATTTAGGGACCTAGGGAAATTACCAAAATACCCCTAAGTCACTAGGACCACAACTAACAACTTTGGACCATCCTAGGTTAGGTACTAGGTTGTCCCTAAGTTAGTTAAGTTAGTTAGGTGTCACCCGACTAGGTCTTAGGTTGTCGGGTCCATTGGCTGGTTATTTTTTATTGATCCTAGGTTAGCTATCTAGTTGGTTAGGTTAGTTAGGATGTAGAGTTGGTTAGGAGAGTGGACCCCACACGGCCAGACCCGTGCACACATGTCCCTAACCGCCTAACCCAAAGTGGTTGCCTGTAGCGTGGTCCCCCTCTCAGCCGGTTAGCACATGTTCTTTCAACTAACTTATCTTGATGGTTCATTTGGGAATTCTCACTTATTGTCCCAAGGACCCTCACCATGTCCTTGGGCACTGCTTAATTTACATGATCATTTTAGATGGTCACGTAGAATGGTATCTAGGCTTGACACTTGGATGCCTCATACCTCACACGTTGGTTGTGGATTCATATGTATATAGTGCCAATTATATTAGCTTAGGGTATTTCTTTACAGGTATATTCCTCAAACAACAATCTTTTGATTGGGACATGGCAACCCAAAAGTATATTTCTTATTAGTATATAGAAAATTGGCTAATATCTCTTAGCCAATTTTTCTATACTATGCCCAATATTTCTCAATATTGGGCATTGAGGTGCGTATGTACCCCTAATAGGCTTTCTTAAGCGTATACTGGGATCTTTATTAGACATGATTTTCTGGAATGTTACAAATCGTATCAAGCACTGCCTTATTATTGTCATCTTGTCCCCGATAGAAGTACTCTTTCAATGACTCATCATCAATGCGGTGGTTTGGGACACTTCTTACGAATGAGGTGAATCTATCCCAAGAGCTACTCACGACTCCCCAGGTAATGCCACAAAGTTGTTCACTCTATTTGTGGTTGAGCTTTTTATACACCGGGTAGTAACGTGCTAGGAACACATCCCTCAACTGGTTCCAAGTATAGATCAAATTATAGGGCAACACAGTAAACCATGTCGCGGACTCTCCCATCAGTGAGAGAGGGAACACTCTTAACCCAATGATGTTCATGTCCAAAACCGGCCTCCCTACACAACTCTTGCACACCGACCTCAGTTTGGCGATGTGAACATGTGGATCTTCATATGGTATCCCTGAAAACAAACCCCTTGCGGTGAGCATCTGTATCAAGCTACTAGTTACCACAAATATGTGACCCTGTGGTAGAGGAGGTAGGACAATAGGTCCATCAGAATAAGTGATATTCACATTGCCCCTATTGAACTCTTGTGGTTGTGGGACGGGAGGTTGCATCCTCAAAGCATCATCAAGTGGATTTGTAACACTCCGAAAATGCCATGAATTAGACTAGAGCTTAATCTATTTAATAATGCTTAAAATGACGTTTCCGGAAAATGTACTTGTGTAGTGAAGATCCTATTAGGTTTTAAGAATATGTATTGAGGTACATAGGCATCCTAATGCCCAATATTGAGTAATATTTGGTATGTTGGAGAATATTGGCTTAAGGGTGTTAGCCAAATTTTATGTATTAACAATATCTTAAAATACAGTCCAAGCTTGTTTAGGAATTGTACCTGCAATGAAGACCCTAAGCTAAAATAATTATATTCATCGCATACACACATTAGGTACGAGGCATCCAAGTGTCAAGCCTCGGTACCATAGCACATGATCATTTAAAATAATCATGTAGATTAAGCAGTGCCCAAGGACATAGTGAGGATCCTTGGACAAGAAGTGAACTTTCCAGAGTTCACGGTTAGGAAAGGGCACGGCAACACATGTGCAAGCACATGTGCTACCGGCCGAGAGACAAGCCCAATCGGTTCGGTTAGGGCGGTTAGGGCAGGCATGCGTCAGTTCAAGCCACGTGGGGCCGAGCTTCCTAACCAGTCCTAGGCTCTAACTAACTAACCTAACTAACTAACCAACTTAGTATTAACTAAAATGAACTAACTAGTGTGCCCGAAATCCTAAGACCTAACCGGGTGACACTAGCCAAGTAGCTAACCAAAGAAACATCCTAGTACCTAACATAGGATGGTCCAAAGGGGTTGGTTATGCTCCTAACGACTTAGGGGTACTTTAGTAATTATCCTAGGTCACTTAATTAATTAAATTAGAAACTTAATTTATTAATATAAATGATCAAACCCGAGACCCTTAAGCAAATTTTCAGAATTTGGCTAAGTCAAATGTTCTCCTATTTTTAGTCAATTTAGGAGGGACGTTTTGGTCATTTAAGTGGAGGAGCTTTTGGGTAATTCATGGAACGACTATATATTGATATTAGGTCAGTTTTAGACCACTTTTACACATCCCAAATCAGATCAAACGAAATTTCTCTCAATCTCTCAAGAACGCTCTCTTTTCCAAACTCCATTGAAGAACAAGAAAAACTTAAGAAAAAAGACGAAGGTCTCGAAGTTTCAGTCAGATTTCGTGGATTCTTCATCTATAAGGTATGGATTTTCACTCATGGTATTCCTTTACCCTAAAGGTCCTTTCAATATAAGTTTTCAAGAACTTCAAATACTAGAGTTTTTACTCTACAAAACGGATTTTCTTCCTAACCCTAGATTTATGATTTTCAATGAAATGTAAATGTTTTCTATGTTTAATTTTGTACGAATTGATGAGTAATTGATTGATAATGTTTGATTGTCGTGTGATACATGATCTTTCTCTAAGTGATGGTTTCGAATGGGTTGTTTATGGTATTTAATAATGTGTAAACGTTAGGATTTGAATTAAGACTTGAATGAACCCTTTAATGACCCGTTTACTTTCTCCTACGCTATGCATTGATCTTGTACATGATTTTATGAGTTGTTCTTGATTATGCCATTGAATATTTCACTAAGTATGATTGTGAATATTTCATGATGAATAAATTCTCGGAAGCAAGAGGTAAGTCTTCCAGTGTGATTACTCGTAAATGTTTATGTTAGCCCATAAACTATGATGATATGTTATGAAAAATATGTATGATTTTTCTATGAGAATATGCTGGGGTATGAACATGTTACTTGTGATATTATGAAAAGAATACAAATATGCAAGTTATGATACTCTCTTGTATGCTTTACACAAGACGATTATGCCATGTAAATCTCACAAAAGAAAGGTTATGATGAAAGTGAATTCTCATCTAATATAAAAGAGCTCATGATCATGTTATACATGAAGTTAAACTCCTATGACCTATGATAAGTTTATGATAAAAGAAAACTTAAAAGTTTTTTTTCAAGAAAGGGACTTAAGACAAGCACCGATGAACTAGATATGGGAAGTGTCCCTTCCCTAGCTGGAAGGTAGGTTCACAATGATTCTCATGAGATTGAGGCTGCCATGTAATGTGGAACTATGGGTCTCTAATACATCTCCTAGTTCTTGAACTATGTTGCCACCATAGGAAACTAGATAGTGGACCACCTAGAAAGCTATGTCATGTTAGGTTCTACATTGGCTGATAGACCACCTCTTTTCGGTGTGGGAAAGACACTAGATTCATGTTTAGCTCACATGGTCTATGTCGGTTAATGCGAATGTTCCCTCATGTAAAACGAAAGACAAGTAATTGAATGTTGACTCAGGTAACTCGAGGAGTTTACTTAGTATAGGTAGGGGTATGGGACTCTACCTAGACATTGCACAAGTTGACTCTAAGGGAAGTCCTAGGAGATTGTTCTTATGTAATATGATAACATGAAAGATATATGTTTATAATATGTGATGTTACTGTTATATGAATGCTGGTCATTATGATGAATATGTTATTTGGTTATATTGCTATATGAAGTGATGACTACTTATGTTACAAGTATATGAAGCAAGGCTTTACTTATGGTCTTCTATCTTATCTACTTGGTTGTGAGGGGTTATGGGGCTTCACATGACCATTGCACTTGTATGTTGGGGATGGGATCATTGGTAAGTGTTTTGTATATTATGTTTATATGATCTTTTGAATATGTAATGTTAATATGACTCTATGAGAATATGTCTTTGATTATGATGATGCTTTAAGTGATGGAATCTTTAGCTTGTATATGTTATACGGTATGTGCATTGAAGACTTTTATATGACTTAGCATGTTTTCTAAAGAGATGATAAATGATCCTTTTTCATGCATGTCCCTATGTGTTATGTGCATATACCCATACTTAGTACATGTGGCATACGAACCCCATTACTTTATATTACTACAACTGTAGGTTCCGGCCATTGAAGTTAAGCAGGTCAATTTGAAGAAGCTTGGAACTCTGTCTCCAAGTCTTGGTAGGTCGTCATGTTCGGGACGCTATCATCTATATTCCAGCCTATGAAGACTTAGTAGTTTTTACAATACGTTATTTCTCTTATGTTCTTTGGATTCTTTTGTATTAAGGCATATATGGCATATTGACTATTATTGGCTAAGTCTAGATTTGCACTCTTAGATGGTTTCTATATATGTGAGAAAGTTTTAGAATATCGTATGTCTTTATAAATCTTATGTATGAAGTCTAAGTACACTTCAATTAGTATGTAAAAGTTTTTAATTTTTCAGCAAATTTAACTGTATGATTGTGATGAAAGGTAAGAAGAGTCTTGTCTGCATCCTTTGAGAGGTTAACGACGCCTGTCTCATCCGGGGTCTAGGATACGGGTGTGACAGGATTATCAGCAACCACTTGATTGTGAGTATCTACCAGTGGTAGAGGTTGATGATTTATCCCATCGACAAGATTACCAGGGTTCTGTTGGTTATTCATTCTGTGGAGTGTCCGGTTCAGTTCAGGATCTTACGGAAGCGTTGGTTCTCCTCGGCTTCGTGTACTTGGCATACACTAGAGCTAGACCTAAGAGAGACAAAAACAACAAGAAAAAGTAAAAATAGGAAATTGTTGACTAAAATTCAGTAATGTGCTTAAAGTTAATCTGAAAGCCACTTTCCCCGGCAGCGGCGTCAAAATTTGATACACTCAAATTACACTTCCTTACAGAAGTATAAGCGGTTGTATCAAGTAAAGAACCCAACAAATAGGTTGGGGTCGATCCCACGAGGAAAATATTTTAGACTTAGCTTCAATGTACAATTACGTCTATTTAGTCAAGCCATTTCCGAAAACAGTTAATTAAGGGGGGTTTTGCGAAACAAAAGTGTTAAGTTATTTCTAAGTAAGACATGTAGCAAGAGTGAAACTTTGATGTTTATCAAGTGATGAGAGAAATTAGGGTGTAAGTGTTCCCCATAGGTTCTTAACGCGGTAATCCTAGCTATAACAATTCTTTCCTAGTGTCTTGCATGCAAGGTGGTAAGTTAGGTATCTCGAAATCCTTGGTTCGGCATTTAGAGAATTTCACCCCGTGCCTTGGTCCGGCTAAGTGCGTCTAAGTTACTAACCCTTACCTTTACTTCATTTTAAGCATCATATTCGATGTATAACTTAGCTATTACTTTGCACCAATCAATACTAGCCTATTAGATAGTGTCCCACTAAATCTATGTTGATAATTCTTTTCCTATTGACTACCTCCTTGGTCCGGCAAGTATAAATAGGGAAAATTCTAACACGTGCACTCGTTAAAAAGTCTTCTGAGCGAAAGAATTATCAATGCATGCAAGAACCTATTCAAGAATTGTTATTTAGATAGTTTTTCTTTGTTAATCACCCAGGTTCCCACAACCCTAGTTGTGGATTTAGTTACCCATGCCTAGAAGAATACAATTCATAGTTGATAAACAATAATTCATAAACTTACTTTGACAAGTTTGAAGAAAATCCAGAAATTGCGCTTGAAACAACAAAATTCACTTGAAAATCAATTCCGGAAACTTGAATTAATTGCCCAAGTTGCAATGTCAAATCTCCAAGAACAAAAGTATGAAAAATAATAAAGAATCCAACCCCCAAAAATGAGGTTTTACACCTTATTTATAAAAAGATTATCCTAAAATAAAAGTAAAAGAAATAAGGAAAGTTTGTCCAAGAAACGCGGCTTCATTCGACGACCCCACAGACGGTCCGTCGATGGAACGACGGACTATCGACTGCCTCTGTCGGTCCAGACTTAGCTTTTTCTTCAGCCTTCACTTTTGCATCTTCTTTGATCCAATCGAAGGACAAACATTATGGTCCGTCGATTCACTTACGGTCCGTCTATGCTTCTCGGCGTTCCATACTAAGAATGTTTTCAACACCGGGTACTGGGACATCTCTCTGATCTATTCGACGATTTTCCAGGACGGTCCATCGATGGACCGACAGACCGTCGATCCTTCCGTAGCCCCACACTTAGTCAGAATTTTCCTAGTTTCTTCCAAATGCCCGAACCTCCAATCGATGGTCACCACCTATGGTCCGTCGATGGGACGACGGGCCATCGATGGCTTCGTGGGTCACTTCTGCACTGATTCTTCACATCATTCTGCATTTTAGTTTCGGACAACTTTCTTACAAAACACGGATAAAAACACATTAAAATTACTACAAAAAGGCCCTAGACACACACTAAACTTAAGGAAAAAGCATTGAAAGTACCGTGAAACCACGGTACATCAATAAAAATATGGAATTAGTACAAACACATGTACTAAGTATGGCATAATGCATAAAATTCATGAAAACGGACATTTATTGGAAACATGCATCTTTTGATTTAAAATAATAATATAGCATAAGAATAAAATTTAACACCTTAGAAACACATAAGAAATCACATAAGCATTTTATCACAATTTTAATACCATTACAGTAAACTATGTCAAATTACAGTGAACTAGTTTCCATGTTACAGTGAAGTTTCTCAACTTCACAAGGAACACTTTCTAGCATGCATTTCACATCCGGGGATCACCCCCTAGAAGTAACATAGCGTACTTGACCTCTCGAAAGTCTTATACAAGCCAATAGTTATCATTCATCGCATTGTCATAGGTAAATTTAGAGAAAAATTTAAAACTTTCTTAGCACATCATATGCTTGAACATTACTTCATATATATATAAAAATATCATCATACATACTTAAAGACTCTAGTATCATTTTTGAATCCTAGACTCAACATCATAAGAGTAGTTTAGGTACACGACCCTTATAACATAATACATAAGTAAACTTATACATAACTTTTATAGTAAACACATGACTTAGGAATCCTTGGACTTAAGGATTCCTTTCCTTGAGCTTGGGAATCATCTATCAAGGTCTTCACCATTAAGACATCCATTAAGAATCCATAACCTACACTTTGTGTAAAAAGTAGAGAATAATGGAGTTAGTACAAGAATGCATTAAGTATGGAAACCATGCAAAAACATAAGGGACATTTTCTTGAAATCATACTTCATGCCTGTTTGAGTAAATCTTCATAAAACCTTTATACAATAGCATTTATATCATTCACATACTTCATAAAGACATATTCAAAGGCCAAATATCATATAAGATCACACATAAAATTTATGCCATATTTTATGTCACATTACAGTAACAAGTTTTCCATTACAGTAAGCATATTCTTCTGTACAGTGAACCTCTCCTTTTAACTCATTAGCCTCCCAAGTAACCCTCTAGTAATACTTGGTGCAATGCATCACCTTAAGGCCACAAGGAAACCATACATACATTCTACACAAGTCATCACATATAATCATAGAAGTATAGCACATGATAGACACATTCAAGACAAGACCTTAGGAGTCTTACAGTAAACTCTAAGTCATTATGCATGTATACTTATTTTTTTTACCTCACATAGAAACTTAAGAGACCTTACTCATAATCCCAATATAAATCTACTAGTGCACTGTACATGTGAAGCCCCATAACCTCACACATACTTAGTAGACCTATCATGAGACCACATGCCTTAACATCCAATTCATAAATCAACAAGTAAGTGAGGACAACTTCATTCAAGTCAACAAAGCCTTAATCATATAGTCATTAAGACCAACATAGTGCATATAAGGAAAAGATCACATCGCATACCATGCACTTCACCAACAAGTAGACAATTACTACAAAGTCATACATAAGGAACACACACATAGACACATGCATTAGAACACCTTCCTAGGACATCCCTCAAGAGTCACTTGTGCAATGTATAGGTGAAGTCCCATACCCCCACCTACTAAGAAACTACCCTTAGGTTATCCTAGTTAGAGTCCTTACTTTACTTCCGTTGTCCATTTTACTTTAGGGAAACTATAGCTTTCACCGACAATAATACTATGTGAGACAAACATGGAATTTGGTGTCATTCCCTCACACCAAAAGAGGGTATCTTACTTTCCAAGGTAATACATGAGTATCACGCTAGCATATTAGGTGATATCACTTACTAGATCCTATGTGGCAACATAGTTATGGAAACTTGGGGGCCATCATGGAAACATCACTCTACACCCTTTTAGGTCATGAGGCTATCCACCCCGTGAGGTCTATGGTAACCTACCTTACTACAATGGGAAGGGACACCCCTCATCTTCAATTTCACTAGGTGCTAAGCTAAGTTCCCTTTATTAAAAGCCTTTATTACATTACTTTATAAAACATAGGCTTTAGGAGATTCACTCCTCATATTCTTAGCTCATAGTTTATAGATGAGAAATCCTTTCATCAACCTATATCATGTGAGAAAACCTTTCACATGGACATAACATATTCAAGCACCTATCTAGTTTAGGATATTCAAGCACCTCATTGGGGAGTCAACACCACATGTGGAAATATAGGGTGGATCTTCCTCTATGGAAAGCCGTCACCTCCCATTGTCAAGTTCACTCGGTGCTAAGCTAAAGTCCCTTTTTGAAATGTCTTTAATGTATTTATTAATCATCATAACTTATTGTAGGTCATAGGGTCTAACCCTTGTATATTAATCATCATCATAGCTCAGTAAGAATTGCATGAGTATTTTCCTTTCATTACAATTCATATAGGTTAGGTTAGCACATTAACTTTCTCATAACATGATGAGGCACATTGGTAAATCATTCACCATCTTTATAACATTTACATCTTAAGCCAACGCCTCACAATAATAATCAAGACATTTCAATTCAACATCATACCACCCTATCAATCCTAGTACAAGGCATACTCCAACACAACATCATGACTTAATGACAATTAACAACAATTTGAAGTAAAGGATAGGGATCACAAGACTTACCAAGTCTCCTTCATAATCATCATCAAAGTCTTACCACAAACCATAAATTAAACCCAATTTGGGTATACATCATCATAAGTCAATAACCAACATGATAACAAAGCTAGAAGAATTACTACATCACAATTCAATACTAGATAATAGCTTAAGACAAGATCCTTAGGTCAATTCACAACATACTTCATAACCTAGATCATCTGCTCAAGAACTAGCATGAAAAGACTACAATTAACCCTAATACATTCATGAGAAGTATATCAACATCATCTAGTAGTAATGCAACCAATAACCAAGTCAATTGACCAATACAATACAATTCATATCAAGATCAAAACCTAGGGTTAAGAGTTAAGGGTCATCTTCTACAAACTAGACCAAACCATAAAGATATATCATAATTAGGTTAGAATACATGTTAATATATTCATAAATATACAAAATAAATAATAAACAAAACAATTCATAACATCAATTTCGTATTGGATGAAAACCCACTTGAAAACTTAAACTTTGGAAATCAATTTGATGGAACCCTTTGAGGAAAGAGTCTCAAAGGTGAATTAAATCACATACCTTAATATTTGATGAAGAATTGATGGTGAAATATTCCCTTTACATCCCCTAAAACACTTCCCTAGCTTGGTCTTCAATGGTGTCTTCCAATAGAGAGAGAAAGGAGAGAGAAAGAAGAGAGTTGGGTTTTGTGAGTTGTGATTAGTCTAATGGGGTTGAGGTCTTTATATAGGGTGTTAATTAACTTACTTAGGCTTCCCTAAACCCCTAAATAATTAATTAATCCCCTATTTAATTAAATTAACCCAACTAAAAACGAGCAGTAAAAATAGGTCACTCACCCACGAGACCCCATCGACACCTCGTGTGTCAATCGACGGACCAACCCCCCTTCCGTGTTGCACATCCGTCGATGAGTTCAGAGAGTGTGAGAAGATACCCTTCAATGAATTGGCTAAGTGTTGGTTGACGGATGTCATGGACGCCCTGTTGATGCCATTTCGTTGGTGCACACTGCCCAGGCAGTGTTTGACTCCAAACGTAAGGGTCCTCCTCAAGGGCCCTTGTTTGGTCTTTGGGGAGTCGTACCCAGACGATTCGACTATGAATCAACTTAAACACGTTAGACACCCTTACACCAATTTTAATCATTTTACAACTTCTAAAAGATAGTCAAATAGGCTAAGGCACGCTAGTACCTTCTTGAACTACTTTATGAACGTCATGGACGTTCTTGGACGTTTTGGTATCTATACTTCCTAAATGACTTATATTCATTAAAATGGACCTTAAAACAGTGTTTAGACCTTATGACACTTATGTTAGGCTCTAGAACACGTCTTGGATTTTTGAAGTGTTACATTATCCCCCCTTAGGAACATTCGTCCTCGAATGACACTAAAAATCTTTAGAAGGAAAGAATAGACTCAAGACTAGCAGCCCAACCAACAACAACACATAACAACATCTACAATATCAATTACATAAGGCAATTCAAAACTTCAATTACCACACATAAGGCTCAACATTACATTATGAGGACTGTCCTTCTCGCAACAACAAGAGCTCAACATAACATTTATCAGTCAATTATGTCAAAGTTCAACTTAACAACATGCTACATATCATTTCATAGAGACTCATCATATCAAAATGCACAACATGACTCAAACAAGCATAATTACTATTTATAGGCATACTTCACTGTAATCACCATAACAACATAAAAAATGCACCTTTTGCATAACTTCATTAAAAATCGAAGCAACTTCAATTTTAATCTTTATTTTCATTATTAGTAAGAACTACTAACCTTAGTTATCAAATAAATGAGGGTAACGGGACTTAATGTCGGCCTCGTCCTCCCATGTTGCACCCTCAACTAGGTGATTCTTCCATAACACTTTACGGAAGCTACCTCTTTATTCCTCAATTTCTTTACTTGACTATCAAGAATTTGAACCGGAACCTCCTCATAAGAGAGGTTATCCTTCACACCAAGACCCTCAATAGAAAGAATCGACTCGGGATCACCGATACACTTCTTAAGCATAGAAACATGGAAAACCGGATGAACCGAAGCCAATTAACTAGGAAGTTTCAATTCATAGGCAACCTTACCAACTCTTTGCAAGATTTCATAGGGACCCACATAACGAGGACTCAACTTCCCTTTCTTGCCAAATCTAACCACCCCTTTCATAGGCGAAATTTTCAAATACACTTTATCACCTTCTTCAAACTCTAAATCCCTTCTCATATGATCGACATAGGACTTTTGCCGACTATAGGCCGTTTGCAAGCGATTCCTTATAATATGAACTTTCTCCAAAGTCTTATAAATTAAATTAGGAAAAAAGAAGAGAAGGCTCACCCACTTCAAACTATCAAATAGGATACCTACACCTCCTACCATACAAGGCTTCATAAGGAGCCATGGATATGGATGAATGAAAACTATTATTGTAAGCAAACTCCACCAAAGGCAAATGCTTATCCCAGTTTCCCTTTGAAATCGATAATACAAGCCCTAATCATATCCTCAAGGGTTTGAATAGTACGCTCCGCTTGACCATCTGTTTGGGGATGAAAAACGGTACTTAACTTTCCCTTAGTACCCAACCCTTCTTGGAATGACCTCCAAAACCTAGATGTGAATTGTGCACCCCGATCCGATATGATGGATAACGGAATACCATGGCGACACACACTCTCATCTATGAAGATCCTTGCATAATCTTCCGCCGAATAAGTAGACTTGACGGAAATAAAATGAGCGGACTTGGTCAACTTATCCACAACCACCCATATAGATTCATATTGCCTTTGAGTCCGAGGCAAACCTACTATAAAATCCATATTGATGTCTTACCACTTCCAAGTAGGAACTTGGATTTCTTGTAGTAAGCCACCCGGCTTTTGATGTTTGGCTTTCACTTGTTGGCAATTTGCACACTTAGCGACAAATTCCGCTATGTCCTTTTTCAAACCTTCCCACAAAAATACTTCCCTAAGGTCATGGTACATTTTTGTCGAACCCGAATGACTGGAGTAACTGGACCCATGGGCTTCCTCAAGGATCTGGTTCCTCAACCCATCTACCTTGGGAACACACAATCTTCCTTGGTACCACAAAGCACCATCCCCCCTTAAGGAGAATGACTCATTTAGCTTGCTAAGAACCGATTCCTTCAACTCCATTAATGATTGATCAAGGTGTTGTTTGGACTTTACCGCAACTACCAATGATGACTCGGAGTTATGATAGACCATAAAACCACCATTCGGAGAATCTTCCAACCTCACACCCAATCAAGCCGACCTATGAACATCTCTCACTAGGTCTTTCTTGGCTTCATCTATCTGAGACACACTACCCATAGTCATACGACTTAGAGCATCCGCGACCACATTGGCCTTGCTAAGGTGATAGAGAACACTCATGCCATAATCTTTTGACAATTCTAACCACCTTCTTTGTCGGAGATTCAACTCCTTTTGAGTAAACACATATTGGAGACTCTTGTGGTTGGTATACACATCAACATGGACACCATAAAAGTAATGCCTCCATATTTTCAAGGCAAATACCACGGCCGCTAACTCAAGGTCATCAGTTGGATAGTTTCTCTCATGCACCTTAAGTTGCCTAGAAGCATAGGCGATTACCTTCCCATGTTGCATAATCACACACCCTAAACCCACTCGGGATACATCACAATACACAACGAAACCCTTTGTACCCTCCGGTAAAGTCAACACCGGAGCGGAAGTAAGCCTATCTTTCATGATTTGGAAGTTTCTATCACATGCCTCCGACCACTCAAATTTCTTACTCTTTTGGGTCAAAGTAGTCAAGGGAGATGCAATAGACGCAAAACCGTCCACGAACCTCCAATAATAACCCATTAGACCCAAGAAACTCCTAATGTCGGTTGGATTCAATGGTCTAGGGCAATTTTTCACCGCCTCCGTTTTCCTTGGATCAACCTCAAGTCCCTCACAAGAGATGATATGACCAATAAATGCCACCGACCTCAACTAAAACTCACATTTGCTATACTTGGAAAACAATTGATTCTCCTTAAGCACTTGTAACACCACCCTCAAATGGTTCATGTGATCACCCTCATTTTTCGAATATACCAAGATGTCATAAATGAAGACAATGACAAATGAATCTAGGTAACTTCGAAACACCCTATTGATGAGGTCTATACACGCCTCCGGGGCATTTCTGACACCAAAGGACATTACTAAGAACTCGTAGTGACCATCTAGTCCGACATGCCGTCTTTGGTATATCCTCATCTTTCACCCTAAGTTGGTGATACACCGATCTCAAGTCAATCTTAGAAAAGTAGCTTGCCCCTTGGAGTTGATCAAACAAGTAGTCAATCCGAGGGAGAGGATACTTGTTCTTGATTGTGACTTTATTAAGTTAACGGTAATCAATGCACATCCTAAGGGACTTATCATTCTTCTTCACAAATAAAACCGGAGCACCCCATGGAGAAATACTAGGTCTAATGAAGGCTTTGTCTAGTAAATCTTAGAGTTGAGCCTTCAAATCTTTCAATTCGGCCGGAGCCATCCGATAAGGAGAAATTGAAATGGGATTTGTATCCGATAACAAGTCGATACCAAAATTAATTTCCCGTTCGGGAGGAATACCGGGAAAATTATTAGGAAATACATCCGGAAATTTTCTCACTACGGGGACCAACGCAATGGGAGGAATTTCGGAGTCTAAATCTTGGACTCTTACTATGTGGTATAAACGCCCTTTTGGGATCATTTTGAATGCTTTCAAACAAGAGATGATACGACATCTGGGATAGAATTTCCTCCATTCTACTCTAAAACGGGTTCATTTGGAAAGTTAAACTTCACCACCCTCGTTCTACAATCAATAGAGGCAAAGCAAACATGCAACCAGTCCATACCCAAAATGACATCAAAATCAAGCATATAAAGTTCTACTAGTTCAACATAAGAAACTCTATTGGGAAACGTTATTGGACAATTTCTATACACACTTTTTGCAACAACCGACTCACCCACCGGTGTAGACACTATAAAAGGTTCATGCAAGATATCGGGTAAAATGTCAAACTATTTAGCTACTAAAGGGGTAACAGATGATAAAGTAGCACCGGGATCAAGTAAAGCATATACATCAATAGAGAATAATTTCAACATACCGGTCACCACGTCGGGAGAAATCTCTTACTCACCCCTAGAGCGGAGAGCATAGAAGCGGTTCTTGTTTGGAGCCTCATTTGAACCACTTGCTTGAGTTTGACCACTACCCTTGTCTTGAGTCTTCAAATTAGGGCAATACCTAACCCTGTGGCCACTCTTGCCACAACAAAAGCAAATACCCGTTCCAACTAAGCATTCCCCTACATGACCTTTTCCACATTTGGCACAAGTAAGCTTCTTGTTTGGTGAACTAGTATCCCTTCCCTTATTAGATTTAGGGTTAGACACCCTATCATCCCTAGCCTTAGGGAACGTGGAAGGAACCTTATTAGAAACCCGCTTCTTGAATCTAGGCTTGTCTTGTATCTCAAGCCTATTCTTTGAAGAGCCTCTATCAAAAGATCTTGCCCTCTTAGCATCTCTACTCTTCCTCTTAGACCTTTCCTCTTCTACATGTTGGGAAGAACCATAAGACGAGAAATGTTCATGTTTTTCATGTAGTATAGACGAATGACACTGCACTTGTAAATCATCCGACACCCCCGTCACAAAGCGGCTCATTTCATCTCTAGGATTGGAAACCAAAGAGGGAGCATATTTTGACAATTTAGTTAATTTCAAGGAGTATTCATGAACACTCATACCTCCTTGGCGAAGGTTGATTAACTCCACCACCTTAGCTTACCTCTTCTCCCTAGGAAAAAACAGATCAAGAAAAGCCTTTTTGAACACCTCCCAAGTCCCCGATCCACCTCTTAAAGGCCTATTGTCCCTTTATTGGACGTACCATGCTTGAGCCACATCCTTGAGTTGATAGGTGGATAACTCGGCCTTCTCACTAGTAGAAAACCCCATTGCATAGAGGATCTTGTTGATTTCATCGATGAACTCTTGGGGGTCTTCTACAACCTTGGATCCATAGAAAGTAGGAAGGTTCATCCTAGTGAAGTCCCTTAGATAGGAGGACATAGTAGTAACTTGTTGATGAGATCGGGGTACAACATCTCGATTAGCTTGGGCCGTCATGGCTTGGGCTTGAGTAGTGGCGGCTTGTGCTTGGGTAGTAATGGCTTGGGCCATTTGGAAGAGATCGGACCTTATATTCTCATCCGTCAAAGGAGGAGAATTCACCGGGGCTTGGTCATCATTCACCTCTTCCTCAAGAGGAGGAACTTGATCACCACGGGGAGGAACTCCCGCATTGGCAATCTCTTCTTCAACTCTTCGTGCCGTATTCCTTTGAGTATTCACTGCCTATATTCACAATAAGAGGATTAGATGAAAAAGCACACTGTAAATATACTCTAGAGGCACGATATTGGATTTCCAAGAAAGTGAGTTTCCTAAGCATCACATAGATTCCTATTCATAAGTGTGGCACGCTTCACAATTATGAATACAAACCTACATAGACGTGGCTGAGAGAGACATCAACTCAAAGATATTCAACCTCATGCTCTGATACCAAGTTTGTCACATCCGAGAATAGACCCTAGACGTAACCGGCATCATCGTACTCGTTGAGGACTAAGACTATCCTCTTAGCTTACATCATTACATTCATAGGCCAAATTTAGCGGAAAATTTAAAACTTTTCATTACATCTACTCGGAGGTTTACATATACCTCTACATACACATAGTATGTATATAAGGAGTATACATAGACCCTTCGTAAAGGAAGATTACTTAGTCTTTTACTTTTAATGCACATAAGTATTAAAAATATAACATAGTCATAATAGTCGTCTCATCTCATGACCATCTACTAAGAGTATACCAAATTGGGCCTAGCCCATATATCAATTCAATAAGACCACATATAGGTCATACAAATGTTTAGTACTCAATTAAAACGAAAGAAACATAAGAGTCTTAATCTCAAAATAACTCCATTAGCTAGATAGTGGCAACGCCCTTGGAAAGTGAGGACCTACCCTACTTGGATGAATAAGATATCGAAGCCTTCTTCAAGTCGTCTTCAAAGAACTTCAATGACCGGAACCTAAAAAGTTGGGGAAAAGGAAGAAATGGGGTTAATACACAACTTGTACTAAGTATGAGACCATATGCACACATACTATGAAAACATGCTAAGAAAAGGGACATTTCATAAAGTATGCACTTTTCATTTAAAACCTTTATGCACGTTCAACAAGACCATACCAACCAATAATGCAAGTTCATTAAGTCATAGGCATGGACATCACAAGAACAACAACCTCAAGTCTAGTCAAGTAAACAAGTGCAATGACCAAGCAATGCCCCATAACCTTACCCAATCAAGTAACCATACAAGAATCATGACTAAAATCCTACTTCACATATCATATCATTTAAGAGTACATAACATCATACTTTAACAATATAAACCAACACATATTCATAAGTGTCACCAACCAACATATAGTATCAACAATTTAAAAGTTCATCATATACATATCATATATCATCATAAACATATACTTACATAATAGCAACCTCTTAAAGTTTCTTTCAAGGCAAACTAGTGCAAAGCATAGATAGAGTCCCATACCCCTACCTAAGCTAAGTCAACCTCTCAAGTCACTCTAGTTAGTTTGTACTTCATTACTTCATTTTAGTTTAGGGAACACTTGCCTTAACCGACATAGACCACAAGATCTAAGTGTGGAATCAGGTGTTGTAAAACCTTACACCGAAGGAAGGTGGTCTACCGGCCAAAGTAAAACCAAACAAAAACATAGCTTTCTAAGTGGATCCACTAGCTAGCCTTCCTATGGGGGCAACATTTTTCAATAACTAAGAGATAGATATAATCCCTCTACGTGGAACTTGGAAATTGGGTCCTCCTCTCATGGGAATCCATTGGATGAGTATCCCTCATTGAACAGTCAACACCACATGTGGAACTATAGGGTGGATCTTTCTCTATGGAAATCTGTCACCTCCCAATGTCATGTTCACTCGGTGCTAAGCTAAAGTTCCTTTTTGAAATGTCTTTAATGTCTTTATTAATCATCATAACTTATTGTAGGTCATAGGGTCTAACCCTTGTATATTCATCATCATCATAGCTCAATAACAATTGCATGAGTATTGTCCTTTTATTACAATTCATATAGGTTAGGTTAGCACATTAACATTCTCATATCATGATAAGGCACATTGGTAAATCATTCACCATCCTTATAATATTTACATATTAAGACAACACCTCACAATCACAATCAAGACATTTCAATTCAACATCATACCACCCTATCAATCCTAATACAAGGCATACTCCAACACAACATCATGACTTAATCACAATTAACCACAATTTGAAGTAAAGGATAGGGATCATAAGACTTACCAAGTCTCCTTCATAGTTCATCATCAAGGTCTTACCACAAACCCTCAATTCAACATAATTCGGCTATACATAATCATAAGTCAATAACCAACATGATAACAAAGCTAGAAGAATCACTATATCACAATTCAATACTAGATCATAGCTTAAGACAAGATACTTTGGTCAATTCACAACATACTTCATAACCTAGATCATCTTTTCAAGAACTAGCATGAAAAGACTACAATTATCCCTAATTAATTCATGATTAGTATAACAACATCATCTAGTAGTAATTCAACCAATAACCAAGTCAATTGAACCAATACAATACAATTCATAACAAGATCAAAACCTAGGGTTAAGGGTTAAGGGTCATCTTCTACAAACTAGACAAAACATCAAAATATATCATAATTAGGTTAGAATACATGTTAATATATTCATAATATCCAAAAGAAATCATAAACAAAACAATTCATAACATCAATTTCGTATTGGATGAAAACCCACTTGAAAACTTAACTTTGGAAATAAATTTGATGGAACCCTTTGAGGAAAGAGGTCTCAAAGGTGAATTAGATCCCATACCTTTATTTTTGATGAAGAATGGATGCTGAAATCTTCCCTTTTACAGCCCCCAAAACCCTCCCCTATTTAGGTCTTCAATGGTGTCTTCCAATAGAGAGAGAAAGAAGAGAGAAGGAAGAGAGTTTTGTTTTGTGAGTTATGATTAGTCTAATGGGGTTGGGGTATTTATATGGAGTGTTAATTAATTTAATTAGGCTTACGTAAACCCCTAAATAACTAAGTAATCCCCTATTTAATTAAACTTACCCAACTAAAAATGAGCAGTAAAAACAGGTCACTCACCCACGAGACCCCGTCGATGCCTCGTGTGTCAATCGACGGACCAACCCCCCTTCCATGCTGCATATCCGTCGATGAGTTCATAGAGTGTGCGAAATATGCCCTTCAATGAATTTGATAAGTTTTGGTCGATGGATGTCGATGCCCTTTCGGGGTGCACTGGGCAGTGTTTGACTCCAAACGCAGGGTTCTCCTCAAGGGCCCTTGGTTGGTCCTTGGGGAGTTGTACCTGGACGTTTCGACTATGAATCAACTTAAACACATATTAGACACCCTTACACCAATTTTCATCATTTTCTGACATCTAAAATGTAGTCAAACAGTATAAGGCACGCTAGTACCTCCTTGAACTACTTTCCGCACGTCATGGACGTTCTTGGACGTTTTGGTTTCTAGACTTCCTAAATGACTTATATTCATTAACATGGACCTTAAAAAGTGTCTAGACCTTATGACACTTATGTTAGGCTCTAGAAAACGTCTTGGATTTTTGAAGTGTTACACTTCACCTCCCTTCGCTCACGGGGAAAGTACTTTCCTAAGAAAGACTCCTTAAACTCTTACCACTCTTTAGAATCCGACTCAACTGGCCTATTATCTTTACATTGAGTGTACACACTTGAGCAACCTCCCTCAATTGGTACGAAGCTAACTCCGCCTTCTCTCTAGAATTCACTCCCATGGCATTCAACACCTTATACACACCATCTAGAAACTCTTGGGGATACTCTCCAACCTTAGAGCCAAGAAAGATAGGAGGATTCATCCTCACAAAGTATATCAATCTAGAGGTCATGGTACTCTCCATAGCATTCCTCTAGCTTCAATACCCCTATTCACATTGGTAGTCATAGCTCGGGCTAAAGCAAGTAGAGCCTCTTTAATATCCCCATTAGTCATGTCCGAGGGAACCACCGGAACCTCATTACCTTCACCTTCAATAAGGACTTGAAAACCTTGGGTAGACACTTGAGCACCTTGAGAAACTTGAACTCCTTGTGGATCTAGTCCACCTTGGGGAACTTCCTCTTGCACTCCTTCTTACAGCCTTTTAGCGGCCATTCTTCTTGTAGTCATACTCCTATAAACATAAGATAAGATATTAGGAATAAACACTTATAACTTGAAATCAATAGGCACGACACAAGATTGATGAATAAAGTGCTATCGTCCTTTCGCCTCTCGCATATATATGTGTTGCGACTCACACCGATGAACAAGACTCTACTAGACGTGGCATTATGAGACTTTTTTGATTCCTAAGACCAATTTCATAATCTATGCTCTGATACCAAGTTTGTCACGACCCGAGAGGGCACCATAGAAGATATGATATTCTCAAATCGTGGCACGGCGTACTTGACCTCTTGGAGGTCTTGTACAAGCCCTATGACATCGTTCATTGCATACACGTATGAAAATTAGTGCAAAATTAAAACTTTTTATACGAATAATATCTCATAATATCTTTCATATAAAACCATAGGAAAATACTAAGTCTCAACATACGTCAATCTTAGACTCAAGAATACTTGGACACAGCCCATACAATCGAAATATAGAAATACTTGGTCTATTACAATACTTTGAATAAAAGAAGTCTAAAGATAGTTATGAGGACATACTTCAACTTTGCTTGAAAGAGAATAGATTCCAAGCCTTGCTTCAAGACACCTCTCACCTTCCACCTACACCTTTAGAAATAGACAAAATATATGGAATTAGTACAATGCATGTACTATGTATGGCATAATGCCATAAAATCATGAGAAGCGGACATTTAGGAGAAACATGATAAAACTTCATATTGAAAGTATAAGAATCACAATTAAACACCAAACATCACATTTAGAACACATTCCAAGACATATCTAAATTTTATGAAATTATAACATCTTACAGTAACATTACAGTGAGTATTACAGTGACTTCACTGTAAATTCAAAATGAAACTCACAGATCACAATATAGCATCAAGAATATATTGAAACACAAAAACATGAGATCCTACTACCAAAGGTGATTCAAAGGCTCACATGGGTGAGTTATGAAGCGACCACCCATACAATCCCTTCATATACACATAAGAGATCCTCTAGACTACCTAAGATAAGATCATTCTCACTTCACATAATAGTATATATATAATATGACATTCTCCTTCGAAAGGTTATCAAAAGTCTTACTTAAGTAATTCAAGAAGAGACCGCCCTTACACCCTCTCCAAGTTTACCTAAATAATCCTTAAGACTATCTAAGTTTAGATCATGTTTGCTTTATCAATTTACTTTCCCTATCAAGAGTTACTCTTAAGACTTCCCTAGGTAAGACATGAAGTGACCATTCCTATGCCCCCTTCATAACTTAACTAAGAAACCGTTAAACTACTCTAGGTGAGTAATTATCCATTAAATTCTTTCTAACTTAAGTCATCATCTTTATTAGTTCATTAAGAGATATTCAACATATAAGGACATTCAAATAATGGTCTTGGAGAAGACCTAGGAACTCACACACTAACATCTTCGAAGCCTAATCATGCAATGTCTAGATAGCGTCTCATACCATCACCTAAACTTCATAGAACTTATCCAACCCTAGAAGTTATCCCACATAATGAAAATAGGCCATAACCGACATAGACCATACTAGCTATGCATGGAATCCGGAGTCAAGAACCTACTCTGATGGAGGGTGTTCTACTTGACAATGGTATAACTAGGAGACATCCCATGTAGGCACATGGTTAAGGACTATGAAGGGTTTCTTTGTTCTCTAATGTCATCTTATTTAGAGCAACTCCCCTAACATAGTCACTCGGTGCTAGCCTTTGTTCTCATAGAGTATTCAATAAAGGAGCATGCAAAGAGGTATGATAACTTGTTCACAACCCAATAACATTACACCTTTCCAAAGAGGGTCCACTAAGGCTACTTACAATGGTCAAGAATATAGATCAATGACTTCCCTAAAGAGGATTTCATGTCGTTCCAGCCAATCAACCCTAAGTACATCATTCACAGAAGAAGGATACCATTACGACTTTCAACTTCAAGGATATCATAACCTTCCATCTAGGTTGAAGGTTCCACATAAAGGACCTTCTTAACTATAATCAAGGTCACATGTCAATCACACTGTAACATTCCAGAAAATGTACTTGTCTAGTAAAGATCCTATTAGGTTTTAAGAATAGGTATTGGGTACTTAGGCATCCCAATGCCCAATATTGAGTAATATTGGGCTTATTAGAGAAAATTGGCATTAGGGTGTTAGCCAAATTTTATGTATTAACAAGTATTTAAAATATAATACAAGCTTGCTTAAGAATTGTACCTGCAATGAAGACCCTAAGCTAATATAATTATTCTTCACACACACCCTCATTAGGTACTAGGCATCCAAGTGTCAAACCTAGGTACCATAGCACATGAGCACTTAAAAATGATCATGTAGACTAAGTAGTGCCCCAGGACATAGTGAGGATACTTGGGACAATAAGTGATCTTTCCAAATGAACCTTCCAGAATAATTAGTTAGGAAAGTGCACGGCAACACATGTGCAACCGGCCAAGAGACCAAGCTAACCGATTCGGTTAGAGCGGTTGGGGACTGGCGCGCGTCCGGGTCAAGCCACGTGGGGCCAAGCTCCCTAAATGGTCCTAGGCTCTAACTAACTGACCTAACTATCTAACCAACCTAGGAAAAACCAAAAATAACTAACTAGAGGACCCGACAACCTAAGACCTAATCGTGTGACACTAAACCAAGTAACTAACTAAAGAAACATCCTAGTACCTAACCTAGGATGATCCAAATGGTTGGTTATGGTCCTAACAACCTAGGGGTACTTTAGTAATTACCCTAGGTTACTTAATTAATTAAATTAGCAACTTAATTAATCAGTTTAATTGGTCAAAACCAAAACCACTAAGCAAAATTCTAGATTTCGGTTAAGTCAAATGTTCTCCTATATTTAATCAATTTAGGAGGGGCATTTTGGTAATTAGCTAATTGATTTATTTAATTAAGTTATTTAGTCTAAGATGAATTAGTCATTATTTTGTTCCTAAAGACTTAGACTCACATTATTCATCAGTAAACCCTACGACTAAAAACAAGTGAACAATATAAGATAAACCCTAGGTGATTTCAAATAGTTCTTCAACGTTTTCGTGCAAAGGCAAGGTGATCTTCGTAGATTCAATTCTATAGTAAGGTATTGGTTTTCTCTCCTGTATTCCTTTCTCCAAGAGGCTTTTCAAACGTCTTGACTTCAAGAATATCGAAACTAGGGATGTTCCCAATGAATCGCATGTTCATCTCCCTAGTTCTCCCGATTTCCGATTCTTGTAGTATGTATAATATAAATATCAAAATTTCTGGTTGTATGTGATGCTAACTTATTATTATGTCTACGTTTTCGTGATTTATAATGTCGAATCAAACCTACATGTTAGATCCGTATACTTAGGGTATTATTTACATGAGATGATAAATGTTGTAATGTCTACTTGTGTTCGAGAAGATGAAATTGCTATAAGTGTTAATTGAATTGTTTCATAAGCTAATCAAAGGTTAAAAGTTGGCTTGTTTAACATGATAGATTACTATAACATATTCATGACGTGATTGACTTGGCTAGTGATAATATCATAGTTTGATTTATGCCAATAAATTGGCTAGCAATATTATTTCCAAAATATGTAAATTCATACCAATCTTAACTCAATGAACTCATAACATAGGGTATGCCAATAAGTGGGACAAGTCCCAATAACCTATCCACGCGAACTTGTGAATATAATAGCATTGAATAAGTCCTCATAACTTTTAAAAGGAATGGTATAAGACTATCAACTAACGTTAAACAAGATAATGTGAGTAATGAAATAACTAAAAGCGTATAAGTTATGAAATTGACCTAATATATAGTGTTAAAGAAAGTGAGACCGACCTCACTTACACTTAAACGATTACGTCAAAAATACTCACATAAGAGGGTGCTAGAAGCCGTGAGACAAGTCTCACTTGCACCATGATGATAATGTAAGATTTAAGTTCATATTCATCAAGTATAGAAAAGGGATGACCAGTCATCCATTGAGTTAAGTATACCTCATACTAGAAGCAAGCTTCCATAATGTTTGAGTCAATTCTAAAAGTTATAAAGTAAAATAAATCTGTGCCAAGCACTGATAGACTAGCAATGAGCTTGTGCCAGCACATGTAAGCCTCATGAGACGAGATCACCACCCAGGTGAACCAGGGTCTCCATATTCCCCTAGTCTTTGAACTATGTTTCCAGCATAGGGACTAGCTAGTGGAGAAATCCACCTAAGAATGCTAGGTAGTATCGATTTCACTTTGGACGGTGAAACCACCTCTTTTCGGTGTGGGGAAGACACTTGATTTCATGTTTAGCTCACATGATCTATGTCGGTTAAAAGCTCAAGAAAGTATTCGGTTTCACTTCAGCACTGAACCACCTCTTTTCGGTGTGGGGAAGACACTGAACTTGGCTTCACTTTAGCTGGTGAACTACCTCTTTCGGTGTGGGGAAAACACTGAGCTTGGTTTCACTTTAACCGGTGATCCACCTCTTTTCGGTGCGGGAAAGACACTGGATTTCATGTTAGCTCGCATGATCTATATCAGTTAATGCTAAAGATGATTTAAGAACGTAAGAAAGAATGAAAGTAGCATGTTCAAAGTGAACAACATATCAATGAAGAAGAAACGTAAGTTCAAAGTGAAATAAGTAAGCAAGAGCTTAAGAATGTCAATCATCAATGTTTGATAAGAATGAAGTTTTAACAAGTTAGTGGTTTATGCCAATATTGGAGTATGAATATATGCCCCCAAGATCTATATTTTATGCAAACAACTAAATAATGGGCATAGTCAATAATGATTGGCTTATAAATACATTCATTTCCAATTTAAGAAGAATGAGAAATCTAACTTGTGAGTAGGGTAGCCAAATCATTTGCTTAGTCTTGTGAATTACTTACTAGATTCATTGTAGGTATGGGACTACTATGAATCATTGCACTTGTAAGTAAAACATAGGATCAAAGTAGATCATTGAACTACACAACAAAAAGAAGAAAAGACTGAAAAATAAACTAAGGGTGGAGGGGTGAGCTCTCGGTCTAACGGAGCAAATTTATTAAGGTTGGTTTAAGTTGTTATAAAAATAAGTTCATGATTCCAAGGTCTTATGTTCACATAGAAAATGAGTTGTGTGCCTTAAATGCATGAGAACATGTCATATTCATAGCATGAATCACGAATAACAATTTAAGAAAGTAAAGTGACTTAACTTTTCAGAAACGACATGTTGCTTTAGGAAGAGCTTTCCTTGATCATGCATAGTCCTTATGTGTTTATGTGCATACACCCATACTTATTACAAGTGTGTACTAACCCCATATATTATTTCTATTTTTATAGGTGCAGTTTCTTGAGAATATTGAAGATTCGACGAAGCGGTTTGGATTAGCGACCTCCAGACTTTGGTAGGTCCTCTTGAGTTCGAGGATGCTACACTAGTACATTAGACATAGCTAGCGTATGTTGTACCTAGCATTTTAGTTCAAAAATTTGTTCAAGCGTTTGTAATAAGGCCAATTTGGCAAACTATTATTATTATTATGATTCTTTATTTCAATTGTTTAATCTATTGATAGATGGTTGCTTAATTTGAGCTCAATAGAATATCACTTTTATGCAGTATTATATGAAATCTATTTACACTTTATTAAGTATTAAAAAGTTTTAAATTTTCCGCAAATTTAACTGTATGATTGTGATAAAAGCTAAGAAGAGGCTTGTCTGTGACCTCTGAGAAGTTAACGACACCGGTGTCATCTGTGTTGCAGAATCCGGGTGTGATAAATTTGGTATCAGAGCATGAGGTTAAATTACCTAGGAACTAAGGCTCAAAACAACCACGTTGCATAGTTTCTAACTTATGATTGTGAGGTACACCACAATCATGACTTAGAGACTTTGTGATGTTAGGAATTTTCCCTTCTTCTACTCTTTATCGTGCTGTCTAGAGCTTTAACATTTTGTGTCATTCTAGCATCTAACATCGTTCTTGTGCGTGCGTGTGGAATAATGAACACAAGAATTAGGATGGCCAAGTGGTCTAAGGCGCCAGACTCAGGATCTGGTTTTCGCAAGAAGGGCAATGATAGAAATGCCAGCGTGACAGAAAGCCGTGTGGTAAGTGTGGTCCTTCGCATGGAGGTGAGTGCATGGTAGGTTCTAATGCCTGCTATGGGTGTTAATGAAAGAGGAGAAGGCTGATTTGGCTTCATACCAGCTCAAGGATGTGGCTCAGGTATGTATTGGCTTCATAAATGCTATGCTACCATAGACTGTCGAAACATGGTAGTAAGGTTTCAGTTTCCCAATGAGTTAGAGTTGAAATGGGAAGGGCGTGGTTCAAATCCAACAGGCCAAATAGTTTCCAATCTTAAAACCAATAAGATGTTATCTAAGGGGTATTTATACCACTTAGTCAGAGTCAATGAGTTAGAACAAGAAGTTTCTTCCATAGACTCTGTCTCCGTAGTAAATGAGTTTCAAGATGTCTTTCCGGAGAATTTACCAGGAATCCCTCCTGAATGCGAAATTGATTTCGGTGTTCACTTAGATCCCAACGCCAAACCAATTTCCATTCCTCCATATAGAATGGCACCAGTCGAACTCAAAGAGTTGAAGTTGCAGTTAACGATTTACTTGATAACGACTTCATCCAGCCGAGCATATCCCCATGGGGTGCTCTAGTGTTGTTCGTTAAGAAAAAGGATGGAACTCTTAAAATGTGTATCGATTGTCGGCAACTCAACAAAGTCTCTATAAAGAACAAATACCCTCTTCCCAGAATTAACGATCTATTTGATCAACTCTAAGGTTCGAGTTTCTTTTCTAAAATAGATCTTCGGTCAGGTTATCACCAACTTAGGGTGAGACAAGAGGACAGTCCTAAGACTGCCTTCCATACTAGGATTAGTCATTACGAGTTTCTTGTCATGTCATTCGGTCTCACTAATGCACCAGCCGCATTTATGGACCTTACAAATAGAGTCTTTCGTGAATACCTTAATTCTTTTGTCATGGTATTCATAGATGACATCCTTATATACTCTAAGACGAGAGAAGAACATGAACAACATTTGAGAATGAGATTGCAAGTACACAGGGAACATCAGTTGTATGCGAAGTTTAGCAAATGTGAGTTTTGGTTGGGATCAGTGACCTTCCTTGGTCATTTTGTGACTGATCAGGGTGTAGAAGTCAATCCGAAAAAGATTGAGGCGGTAAAGAATTGGCCGAGACCCCTTACTCCTACAGATATTTGAAGTTTCATAGATTTTGCTAATTATTATCGCAGGTTTGTGGAGGGCTTTTCCGCAATTGCTTCTCCATTAACTGCTTGAACAAAGAAGAAGGGGAAGTGTGAGTGGTCAGAAACTTGTGAAAAGAGCTTCCAAGAGCTCAAAGACCGACTCACTTCGGCCCCAGTTCTCACGTTGCCGAGAAGTGGTGAAGGGTATGTGGTGTACTGTGATGCTTCCCGAGTAGGTTTGGGATGTGTTCTTATGCAAGATGGAAAGGTGATTGCATATACATCTACACGAGAAGAATTACCCTACGCATGATCTTGAGTTAGCTGTTGTGGTATTCGCGTTGAAACTTTAGAGATATTACTTATGTGGTGAACATGTTGATGTATTTACAGACCATAAAAGTCTTGAGTATGTTTTTACATAGAGAGAATTGAATCTTCGTCAGAGAAGATGGCTAGAGTTACTAAAAGATTATGACATGAGTGTCCACTATCAACCAGGTAAGGCCAACGTAGCGGCCGATGCTTTGAGCCGATTGATCATGGGCAGTGTGTCTCATATCGATGATGAGAAGAAAGAGTTAGTTAAAGAAGTACACCGATTGGCTAGGTTAGGTGTACGACTGATAGATGCACCAAATGGGGGTGTTACGGTCCATTCAAGTTTTGAATCATCATTTTTTGTAGATGTTAAAGCCAAACAACATCTCGACCCAGTACTCATGGAGTTGAAAGATTCAGTGTTGAGTAAGATGAATGAATCATTCTCCCTAGGGGGGATGGTGTGCTTAGATACCAGGGAAGATTGTGCGTAGCAAATACTGATGATTTGAGGACTAATATTATTGCAGAGGCTCATGGCTCTAGGTATTCCATTCATCCAGGTTCCAGCAAGATGTATCATGATCTGAAGGAAATTTATTGGTGGGAAGGTATGAAGCGAGATATCTCCAAGTTTGTGGAGGAGTGTCCCCATTGCCAACAGTTTAAGGCCGAACACCTTAAGCCTGGAGGTCTTACTCAGTCGATTGAGATTCCAACGTGGAAGTGGGAGGCTATTAATATGGATTTTGTGGTTGGTCTGCCCAGAACCCGAAGACTGCATGATTCCATTTGGGTCATTGTTGATAGGATGACTAAGTCTGCTCACTTCATTCCTGTGAAGTCTACTTACAGAGCCAAAGATTATGTCAAGATATATATTGATGAGATCGTGAGGTGGCATAGGATTCCTTTATCTATCATTTCGGATAGGGGAGCCCAATTCACTTCTCATTTTTGGAGATCTTTCCAAAAGAGCTTGGGTACGCAAGTAAAGCTCAAAACTGCTTTTCACCCTCAGACGGATGGGCAAGCAGAACGTACCATTCAAACCCTTGAATACATGTTGAGACCATGTGTTATTGACTTCAAGGGGTGTTGGGATGATCACTTGACACTGATTGATTTATCTTATAATAATAGCTACCATTCCAGTATTGGGATGACACCTTTTGAAGCACTGTATAGTACGAGATGTAGGTCCCCTGTTGGGTGGTTTGAAGTGGGAGAAACTTCCATCCTTGGCCCTGAGATCATACATGAGGCTTTGGAAAGGGTGAGAATGATCAGGGATAGATTGGCTACTGCTTACAGTCGTCAAAAATCATATGCTGATAACCAAAAGAGGGCTCTTGAATTCGAAGTAGGTGATCAAGTATACCTAAAGATATCACCCATGAAAGGGGTGATGAGGTTTGGTAATAAAGGGAAGTTGTGTACAAGGTATATAGGTCCTTATGAGATTTTACAGAGAGTAGGAAATGTTGCCTATGAACTAAAGTTACCGAATGACTTGGCTTTTGTTCATCCAGTGTTTCACATTTCGATGCTTAAGAAGTATCTAGGCGATCCAGCGTCCATTCTACCTGTCAAGGGGTTAGGAGTCGATGAGAACCTTTCTTATGAAGAGGTTCCCATTGAAATTTTAGATCACCAAGTGAAGAGGCAGAGGAACAAGGAGGTTTCCACCGTAAAGGTGTTATGGAGGAACCACCTTGTTGAGGGAGCAACATGGGAGGCCGAGGCCGATATTAAATCCCATTACCCTCACTTGTTCAGTTCTTGATGGTTAGATATACTCTTCCTAAGTCTGATTTTGTTTATAAAAACTCTAACTTTTAGTGCATTAGTCGGTTTTGGTGTTTTAAGTCCATAACTATGTGTTTTATACTTGCACTATATGAGTTAATATGAGTTCATGCTTGCATTCATGTTGCTGTTTTTGTATAGCGTTTACGTGATTTTGTGTTGCATGAGTTGTGATGTGCATTGAGTAAAGTAAGACTGAGAAGGAAGTTTCTCAATCTCAGATATGAAGCTTCAGATAAGCTTTGAGTGATGTGCATCATCCAGAGTAAGTTGTGAATCAGATATTCACATAGAGTAAAGTTTCAAGTATGTTAATGTGTTTTTCGAAAATACCCTCTTTGATTCAAATGATGTGTAGTGTCATTCGGGGACGAATATTCCTAAGGGGGGGGGGATAATATAACATTCCAGAAAATGTACTTGTCTAGTAAAGAGCTTATTAGGTTTTAAGAATAGGTATTGGGGTACTTAGGCATCCCAATGCCCAATATTGAGTAATATTGGGCATATTAGAGAATATTGGCTTTAGGGTGTTAGCCAAATTTTATGTATTAACAAGTATTTAAAATATAATCCAAGCTTGCTTAAGAATTGTACCTGCAATGAAGACCCTAAGCTAATATAATTATTCTTCACACACACCCTCATTAGGTACTAGGCATCCAAGTGTCAAGCCTAGGTACCATAGCACATGAGCACTTAAAAATGATCATGTAGATTAAGCAGTTCCCAAGGACATAGCGAGGATCCTTGGGACAATAAGTGAACTTTCCAAATGAACCTTCCAGAATAATTCGTTAGGAAAGTGCACGGCAACAAATGTGCAAGCACATGTGCAACCGGCCAAGAGACCAAGCTAACTGATTCGGTTAGAGCGATTGGGGATAGGTGCACGTCTGGGTCAAGCCACGTGGGGCCAAGATCCCTAACCGGTCCTAGGCTATAACTAACTGACCTAACTAGATAACAAACCTAGGACAAACCAAAAAAACCTAACTAGAGGACCCGACAACCTAAGACATAATCGGGTGACACTAAACCGAGTAACTAACTAAAGAAACATCCTAGTACCTAACCTAGGATGGTCCAAAGGGTTGGTTATGGTCCTAACAACCTAGGGGTACTTTAATAATTACCCTAGGTTACTTAATTAATTAAATTAGCAACTTAATTAATTAATTTAATTGGTCAAAACCGAAGCCACTAAGCAAAATTCTAGATTTCGGTTAAGTCAAATGTTCTACTATATTTAGTCAATATAGGAGGGGCATTTTGGTAATTAGCTAATTGATTTATTTAATTAAGTTATTTAATCTAAGATGAATTAGTCATTATTCTGTTCCTAAAGACTTCGACTCACGTTATTCATCAGTAAACCCTATGACTAAAAACAAGTGAACAACATAAGAGAAACCCTAGGCTATTTCAAACAGTTCTTCAAGGTTTTCCTGCGAAGTTCAAGGTGATATTCGTAGATTCAATTCTACATTAATTTATGGGTTTTCTCTCCTGGATTTCTTTCTCCAAGAGGCTTTTCAAACGTTTTGACTTCAAGAATATCGAAACTACGGTTGTTCCCAATGAATCGCATTTTCATCTCCCTAGTTCTGTCGATTTCCGATTCTTGTAGTATGTATAGTATAAATCTCGAACTTGTTGTTGGTATGTGATGCTAACTGATCATTATGTGTATGTTTTCATGATTTATAATGTCGAATGAAACCTACATGTTAGATCCGTATACTTAGGGTATTATTTACGTGAGATGATAAACGTTGTAATGCCGACTTGTGTTCGAGAAGATGAAATTGCTATAAGTGTTCATTGAATTGTTTCATAGGCTAATCAAAGGTTAAAAGTTGGCTTGTTTAACATGATAGATTACTATAACGTATTCATGAAGTGATTGACTTGGCTAGTGATAATATCATTGTTTGATTTATTCCAATAAATTGGCTAGCAATATTATTTCCAAAATACGTTAAGTCATACCAATATTAACTCAATGAACTCATAACATAGGATATGCCAATAAGTGGGATAAGTCCCAACATAACCTATCCACACGAACTTGTGAATATAATAACATTGAATAAGTCCTCGTAACTTTCAGAAGGAATGGTATAAGACTATCAACTAATGTTGAACAAGATAATGTGAGTAATGAAATAACTAAAAGCGTATAAGTTATGAAATTGACCTAATATAGAGTGTTTAAGGAAGTGAGACCGAACTCACTTACACTTAAACGATTATGTAAAAAATACTCACATAAGAGGGTGCTACAAGCCGTGAGACAAGTCTCACTTGCACCATGACGATAATGTAAGATTTAAGTTCATATTCATCAAGTATAGAAAAGGGATGACCAGTCATCCATTGAGTTAAGTATATCTCATACTAGAAGCAAGCTTCCATAATATTTGAGTCAACTCTAAAAGTTATGAAGTACAATAAATCTGAGGTAAGCACCGATAGACTAGCAATGAGCTTGTGCCAGCACATGTAAGCCTCATGAGACGATATCACCACCCAGGTGGACCAGGGTCTCCGAAGTCTCCTAGTCTTTGAACTATGTTGCTAGCATAGGGACTAGCTATTGGAGAAATCCACCTAAGAATGCTAGGTAGTATTCGGTTTCACTTTAGCCGTTGAAACCACCTCTTTTCGGTGTGGGGAAGACACTTGATTTCATGTTTAGCTCACATGATCTATGTCGGTTAAGATCTCAAGAAAGTATTAGGTTTCACTTCAGCCGTGAACACCTCTTTTCGGTGTGGGGAAGACACTGAACTTGGCTTCACTTTAGCTGGTGAACTACCTCTTTTCGGTGTGGGGAAAACACTGAGCTTCGTTTCACTTTAACCGGTGATCTACCTCTTTTTGGTGCGGGAAAGACACTGGATTTCATGTTAGCTCGCATGATCTATATTAGTTAATGCTAAAGATGATTTAAGAACGTAAGAAAGAATGAAAGTAGCATGTTCAAAGTGAACAACATATCAATAAAGAAGAAACGTAAGTTCAAAGTGAAATAAGTAAGCAAGAGCTTAAGAATGTCAATTATCAATGTTTGATAAGAATGAAGTTTTAACAAGTTAGTGGTTTATGCCAATATTGGAGTATGAATATATGACCCCAAGATCTATATTTTATGCAAACAACTAAATAATGGGCATAGTCAATAATGATTGGCTTATAAATACATTCATTTCCAATTTAAGAAGAATGAGAAATCTAACTTGTGAGTAGGGTAGCCAAATCATTTGCTTAGTCTTGTGAATTACTTACTGGATTCATTGTAGGTATGGGACTACTATGAATCATTGCACTTGTAAGTAAAACATAGGATCAAAGTAGATCATTGAACTACACAACCAAAAGAAGAAAAGGCTGAAAAATAAACTAAGGCTGGAGGGGTGAGCTCTCAGTCTAACGGAGCAAATTTATTAAGGTTTGTTTAAGTTAATCTAAAAATATGTTGATGATTACAATGTCTTATGTTCATATAGAAAATGAATTGTGTGCCTTAAATGCATGAGAACAAGTCATATTCATAGCATGAATCACGAATAACGATTTAAGAAAGTAAAGTGACTTAACTTTCCAGAAATGGCATGTTGCTTTAGGAAGAGCTTTCATTGATCATGCATAGTACTTATGTGTTTATGTGAATACACCCATACTTAGCACAACTGTGTACTAACCCCATATATTATTACTATTTTTATAGGTGCAGGTTCTAGAGAAGATTGAAGATTCGATGAAGCGGTTTGGATTACCGACCTCTAGACTTTGGTAGGTCCTCTTGAGTTCGAGGATGGTACACTTATTATTCTAGCTTAGTACATTTGACATACATAGCGTATGTTTTCCCTAGCGTTTCAGTTCAAACATTTTTTCAAGCGTTTGTAATAAGGTCGATTTGGCAAACTATTATTATTATTATGATTCTTTGTTTCAATTGTTTAATTTATTGATAGATGGTTGCTTAGTTTGATCTCATTAGAATATCAATCTTATGCAATATTATATGAAGTCTGTGTACACTTCATTAAGCATTAAAAAAATTTAAATTTTCCGCAAATTTAACTGTATGATTGTGATGAAAGCTAAGAAGAGGCTTGTCCGCGATCTCTGAGAGGTTAACGACGCCGGTCTCATCTGGGTTGCAGAATCCGGGTGTGACACACACATACAAGACTAAGAAGCTTTAGCATACTAAGTCAAGAACTCATATTCACATTGTACATGAATCAAGTAAGGGACACAAGTCTTCCAAAACAAGACACACACACTTCACCATATCACATATAACATATCATTGAAAAAGCACATAGGAGTAACCAATGTAATCTATATGTCACCGTATACACTACTATAGTATCATCAATATAAGTTATCACAAGGCTCATATAATCTATTTAGAATCATCATACTTCAACATCAAGTAATACACATAATGACTTCACTATAACCTACTAGAAATACACATCATCAACTAGAAAAATTCATGATTTTACTCCAAATAGCACATAAGTCATCAAGACAGTCATACTAATCACATAATCAAGTTATAACATGCTAATATCATAATAAATTAAGTAACACCGAAGAGGTCACGTTGTTGTACAATTCATAAATTATGTCGATGACGCCACATAATTCACAATTGTAACACTTAAGCACCGACACCATAAGTGGACCATACCAAACATCATCATCATCTAAAAACTATACTACACAATAAAGAGAAAGTTAGGTCAACATACCATTATTCCAACCTCACCACTCCAATCCATAGCCAACTCAACCAACACAATACTCAAAGGCCCTTACCAATGGCCATGATCACCAATTCAATCCAATAATCATAATATACAATGAATTCATGATAATACAACATGAATTTATCAAATTAGGACATCATACTAACAATTATAACATAATACGTTCATATTTCATTAGTCCTAATCAAGCTACACAAGAATTCTGTAAGACCCCAAAAATGAGTTAGGGTGTCTAGAGCCTAAAATATTCGTAATAATGGTATAAGGTCCTAAAATGAATTATAATATGGTATTGAGGCAGTGTGTAAAGTTTGAGGTGATTTGGAAGTTAAACATCAAGGGACGACCAAGACGTTCGACGACTAGTCGCCAAATGGGCATTAGATGCTTTTATGTGTTTTTGAATGTGTCATGAGCTTATGAAGTCTTAAGATGAGTTATAATGATGTTTATAGGAAGTATATGGAGTTTCATGAAGTTTGGATCTCAAACGTCTAAGACGTTCGAAAGTTAGACCTTTAGACGTTCAAGTATGTCTTAATGGGGCCTAGCATGTTTGGACGTGTTTTATGTGTGAATTTTGGGTGAAACTTTCATGGAAGGTCCTTGACTTGTCAATGTGAATATTTTCGTTGGAAACGTACGGTATGACTTCCCAAGGTCCCCGCAAAAGGTCCCACAAGAAGGACCCAAGGGATGTCGAGACACTGCCTTGGAAGTGTCAATCGACTGAAACAAACGATGCCCAGTTGGTTGACCAACGGACCGTTGGTGAGGTATCATCGATGGAAACTTAGCTTGGAAAAGTCTCAACCCAAGAACAGGCCAAGGTCCAATCGACTGAAGCCACAGACGGCCCAACGATGGACCTACTGGCCGTCGATGGTGGTCCGTCGATGCAGGCTGGTGCATCACTGCCTGCGCGCTGCTCATTAAAGGGATAAATAGGAAATTCACCCCACGTCATAACCTGACCCTAATTGATTTATTTAGATATTTATGGGTGTAGATAAGTGATCAAAAAAGTGATCAACCCATTCCCAATCCCATACACACAAAATAGACTTTCCCTCCAAAACCAATTCTCCCTAGAAACCTCCATTGTTGGTGAAGCTCAAGAACATCTTAGAGCTTGGATTTCCATGGATTATTCATCAATTTTTAGAGGTTTTCAACTAGACAAAGGTATCGTAATCCTTCATCTCTAAGTAACCTTTCACTTGGAGAGTTAATCTCAATGTTTTTGAAAGAAGGTTAATGATCAAATCTCTTCTTCTTCAATCTAGCCATGGGTTCTTTCTAAAAACGTTTTTAATTGCTTAATCATGATGCATTGATTTTAATGTATTGTTTTTAACTTTATTTTCAATCCAATTGCATTATGAACCCATGTCCCTTCACAAAATCGACTTAGCCCTTGCATGGGCATTGTGATCATGACTTGTTAATGGTTGAATTGCGATTCTCTTACGTTGAATTCTCTATATATACTGTTATTTACATGAATTAATGATGAATTGATGATAAAGGATCCATTAGGATCAATGTAGGAAGATTTGAGCCTGCTTAGTCTAGCATCAATGTGATCACTGTAACATTGGTCCTTAATGTATAAAAGTGGATTTCGAATATGTTGAGAGTCTTGTAGCTACTGCCTTAGGTTAATAATAAGTATAAATTCTTGATGATCAAATTAAAGAAGCTTATATGTATTGATCTAGGTTCTTCTAGTCTATCAAGTAGTAACTTGTGATCTTGACGTTAGGTTTGTTGTCTTGTGACTCGACCATGGTTAATTGTGCTGATATACTGCCTATATGTATAATGTGATGATAATTAGGTATAATTGATCTAACATGAATAGATAACCATTGAATTGGTAAATTTTGATTTAGATTCTTCTAGCCTATAAAGTGAATGTTGTAGTGTACATGACATGATCTAAATGTTAGGGTAGATGAAGCATTATTTCATTTGAATAATGATCTCTTTATCTACTTCCCTACATTATATTGTTTATAAATTGTTATTGATGATCAATTCAAGTGAATTGGGTTAAAGATCTATGTTCTTCTACTTTCTAGTATATATGTGATGCATTGTATTAGATTGTCATATGATCTTGTAGCGACTTGTACATGGTTTTCTTTTATGATTTTGGAATTTTAGATACTGCCCTATACTTGAATTATTGATTAAAGAGTAGTAATGGTCAATGATTACCAAAGTCTAAAGGATTGGTAAGAATTGCTCTACTCTTCTACTTCTCTACTTCTTTATAGTAATGTTGATGAAGCCTTGTATGTCATTGTGTGGTATAGTCCACTTATGGTGGCGGTGTTTACTTTATTGTCATTATATATGTGTTGACCATGGCCTTTGAAGGCAAACTGATGAATATATGAATGAGTGGTTATGATGATCACCTTATGTGTAACTTGTGCCTAGTCTTCTACTTTAGTTGCGAATATAGGTTATGTTACTATTGTTATGAGCATGTAAATGGTTATGAAAGATCATGTTTAGGTGCTGCCATTAATGAATTATTTAGAGATTTATGACCCCTACCCATGTACCCCTATGTAAATGTGTGAATAGCTAAGGTCAGGAGTCTTGAATGTAATGTGAAGATTGTCTTGCCTCCTATGCTAAATGGCTATCAACATGTTATTGATAGCCATTATGTGATCATGTTGACTAATGTACACACACACTCACACATCATGCATGCTTACAAGTAGTATAAGTCATGGTGTCTAATGAAAGGTAGTTCTCATATTCACTAGTGTTTACTACTATGCATGTTAAGGTTATGTCTATGAAAGTATGATATGTGTTTACTTAACTAAGATGACTTGGCAGGTGTAGTAATATTGGCAAGGGTGTGGGACCTTGCCTATGCGTTGCACATGTGTGTCTTGATAGGATACTTCCTAGTTTTTGTTTCTATGTGCATGAATATGAATGTATGAACATGTGTGACATTAACGTGTTATGTGAAAGGTTTGCGCACATATAAATATAAACACACAAATGAATGATGATCTAGTCAATAGAGGAGCCTTGAAAGGTGTGCTCAAGTGTATCCTAAACTAGATAGTGCTAATGATATATGCCATGTCCATGTGAAAGGATTTCTCACATGATTTAGGTTGATGAACTCTCATCTATGACCTATGAGCTAAGCATATGAGGGGATGACTCTCCTAAGCCTATATTTCATAAAGTTATGTTAATGAAGGCTTTTAACAAAAGGGAACTTAGATTAGCATCGAGTGAACTTGTAGATGAAGGGGTGTCACCTGCTAAAGGAGGGAAGGTAGGATTCACCATATTCCTCACGGGGTGGATAGCCTCATGACCCAAAAGGGTATTAGAGTGATGTTTCCATGATGCCCCCAAGTTCCATAAACTATGCTTGCCACATAGGATCTATCAATGTGATATCAACTAAAATGCTTGCATGTTTTAATGTTCTACCTTGGATTGGTAAGAACACCTTCCATTGGTGTAAGGCTCTACAACACCAAATTTCATGTTTAGCACCCATGGTCTTAGTGTCGGTTAAGGCTATACTTTCCCTAAAGTAAAATGGAAATGGAAGTAAATGACTAGGACCCTAACTAGGATGAATTAAGGGAGGTTACTTAGGATAGGTGGAAGTAATGAACCCATCTAGACATTGCACAAGTATTTCCTTAGAAAGTTCTAGGCAGGTGATCTAATGTGTATGATTATGATTATGTCTTTATGCATGGCATGGTAGTATTTGTCTATTTGTCATGAAGATGTGCATGATATGAGTCTATGTAATGAGGTCGTATTATTATATGCACTATGTGAGTCTTAATGACTATATGATGAAGATTGTTGACATGAATGGAGTGGTCTTCACTTAATATGTTGATGTATGAATTGAATGATAAGTTTGTGGTCTCATGAAGGGCTTACTAAGTATGTGTGGGTTTATGGCTTCACATGTACATTGCACTAGTAGACTAACATTGGGGTCATGAACAAGGTCTTATAATGATTTATGTGAAGTGAAATCATTATATGTGCAAATTGATGTAGCTTACTGTAAATCCTATAGAGGCTTGACTTAAATGTGTCTTTGATAGGTTATACTTGCAAGATGGTATGTGTTGGCTTGTATAGGTTGTATGTATGGTTATCCTTGTGGCCTTAAGGTGATGCATTGCACCAAGTATCTCTAGAGGATTACTTGGGAGGTTAATGAATAAAAGAAACGAATGCTCACTCTAAAGAAGGAAATAGTTCACTGTAAAGTGACATGAAGAATGTCTTAAATTCTATATGTGATTTTCTATGATGTTTGGCCTTTGAATATGTGTCACAATCCGAGACCATACCCTAGAAGATAGGGTGCAATCTTGGATTGCGACCGGCGTCGTCGAACTCTCAGAGTTCTTAGACAAGCCTCATTCATATCATTCATTGCATATACATAGTGAAAAATAGTGCGGAATTAAAACTTTTCACTAAAACATAATATAGTCTTTAAAACTCTTTCATATAGAAATACTAAGTCTCAATATCATCATCTTAAGACACAAGAGTACTTTAATACGAAAATAGAAATAACATAGTCTTATTACAATACTTCATAAAAGAAACATAAAATGACATATATGCCCTCGATACGAATGAGGACATACTTCAATTCTTCTACTCGGACGATTCTTCTAAGCCCAAGTCTTCTTCTACAAAGCTCCTTACCTACCAAGGACTATAGATAGAAAATAAAGCATGAAATTAGTACAACCACATGTACTAAGTATGGCTATATGCATAAAATCATGAAAACGGACTTTATTGGAAATATGCATCGTTTCATTTAGAAATCATAGTTTAAACATAAAAACATCATTTAGCAATTAAGAAACACATAATATAACAATTAACCAAAGATAGAATTTAAAGGCTCACTTTACAGTGAGTTCACTTCACTGTACAGTGAAGTCCTAGCCATCCCTTTTAACATCTTCTAGCATGTAATTCCCTCACTTAAAATCATCTTAAGATTCACTTAAGTCACACAAAGAGATACCGCCCATACACCCTCTCTAGATATGCCTAAACGACCCTTAAGATTACCTAGGAACTCCACATAACACCTTCCAAGTCTATTGTGCAATGTCTAGATAACGTCCCATACCACCACCTAAACCTCATAAACTTATCTAATGCTAATAGGTATTCCACAAGATGAGAATAGGCAATAACCGACATAGACCATAGTAGCAAGACATGGAATTCGAAGTTCTATCCTACTCCGATGAGGTTGTTCTACTTGCCAATGGTAGAACTTGGACACATCCCATGTAGGCACATGGTTAAGGAATATGAAGGCAGTATTAAGCATTCAGTCTGTTCTTTAACTAAATCCTCTTAACCCTGCTCATACACACTCGGTGCTAGCCTTTGTTCTCATAGATTAATTCACATTAAGGTTCATATAAATAGGTCCTTATCTAGTTCATGACCCCCTTTACATTCACCCTACCAAAGCAAGTTCCACTAGGGCATATCTCACTTTAGCGACAAGAAGCTCATAGCAATTTTCCTAAGGTATGATATGATGCCGTTCCAGCCAACCATCCCTAAGTCCATCACTCATAACATGAAGGATACCATTACGGCTAACTACTTCAAAATTCATAACCTCGCCACTAGGTTCAAGGTTCCACATAGTTTGACCTTCTTATCATTAAGGCCTCACTTATATTTATTTATTCAAGACTAAGAGTTATAACACCCTATATCAAGACATTACATACTCATAACCATATATACATCAAGTAAGAGATACAAGTCAACCAAGACAAGACATCACATACTTCACTTTTAACCCATAATACAAGCCATTCTAGAAACACTTCTAAAACAACCTAACATCTTCAAGTCATCCTATATATCATCATAACATCATTAATATACTCCACATAGACTCACAAAGTCAAGTAGGAATAACCAAGACTTAACCCTAACACTATACTCATAATGTCAAGTCAAAGTCTAACATAATCACTTAAGCAACATACTAAAAGAATACATACATGACTATATAACTTCACATATAGATAAGTAATATCATACTCACATCATCAACTACACAAATAGCCACATAACTTCAAGTAGTTGCCAATAAGGCCATGCTCATAATATTGCATAAAGTAACGCCGACAAGGCCACATCAATTGCAAATTAAACACATAACACCGCCACCATAAGTGGACCATACCAATCCCAATAATATCGAAGTATACTTAATATAAAATTAAGGAAAACGGGGCAGCATACCTTGATCCCCTTATCCACACTTCAATTCAATGCCAAATCAACCAATTCAACATCACAAGGCCCTTACCCATGGCCATGAACAACAATTCAAAGCAATAACCATAAAACTCAATGAATCTACATCAATTCAATATAGGTTTAACAATCTAATATCAATTACATATCAATTGAACACAATTCTTATATCATTAGAAAGCCCATAAGAAACTACACAATAATTCATCAATATTAGCTTAATATCAAGTAACCCAAAAAGTAGTCAAAACTAGGGTTCATCAATTCACATGGGTTCATAGGTAATTTATGTTGAAATCATCAATACAATATCAATTAGATCATAATTCAATGTTTAGAAATCATTTATGCAAGAACCCATGGTAGAATCCCGAAATTGGACAATTCACTTTAGAAAACTTTGTAAAACACTTTGAGATTGGGCTCCTTGATGAAATAAGTTTCAAGGATCAAAAGCCATACCTCAAGGATGATAATTCTTCACTTTGATGAAGAATTTCCACAAAAGAACCCCTCACCAAGCTGCCTCTTCAATGGAGTCTTCAATGGAGGTTTTGGGATTTCTAAGAGACTTTGGGTTTTGATTTTAGAAGAATAATGAAGTCTCTAGGGTCTTAACCACTTAAATAGTTAATTAAAATACCCATAAGACCCCTAAAAACCGCCTAACTCTTATTTAGACATGGGGTGAATTTACCAATTCACCCCTAACTTGGCAGTAATCTGCGCACAGGGACTTGGCTGCGACGCCTGGCTTGTGACGGGGCATCACGGGTGCAACGGCCTCATGGCCATCCGTTGCAAGCTCCTGTGGCTTGCCAAGGGTTCCCCTACACCCTTGGACAAGGCCCCACGACGAACCCTTGTGACGGGGCGTCACAGCCATGACTGGCCGTTGACAGCTCCGTCGCCAAGGCTGCCTGGGACAGCCTGCCATCAGATTTTGGGTCCTTTCCTCAAGGACACTTTGATGGTCCTTGGGGATAATTTCCCGGACGTTTCCAACCCAAATATGATCATATATAAGTTTAACACCTCTCACATGAATTTCATCCAAAACGAACACGTAAAACACGACGAAACTCGCCTAGACGTACAAGGTCGACTCAAGGCATATCTTTCGAATGCCTTGGACGTTCTTGGTCGTTTGACCTCCAAACTTCACGAAACTTTAACCACTGCCTGTACATACTATAATAACTCTATTAAGAACCTTAAAACACCATGAAACACACATAAACACATAGAACCACATTTTAGACATTTAGGTGACTTAGTCGTCAAACGTCTTAGTCATCCCTTGACGTTTGACTTCCAACACCTCTAATATTTTAGCTACTGCCTCTATACCACATATTAAACATATTTAGGACCTTAGAACACTAAGACCAACATGTTAGCTCTATTAACCTATGCTATTTTCGAGGTCTTACAATCTCCCCACTTGGACAACATTCGTCCTCGAATGACACTTGCCACTCTCCGAACACTTCCAAGATTAGAGATTCAACTAGCAGCACATAACCAAACCATACAACACATATCAAAAGAAATCATCAATTTCACATAATCAAGAGATTCACAACACAACAAGAAACTAGAGAACAATTCTATAACTCATTATGCTACAAAACTCACATGCTTCAATCCAAATGCAAAAACTCATTTTATATTCAACATCATACTCATATACATCAGTTCTAACCACATAACAAGAATTTTAGACCAAAGATCAAATAGTCATTTTTACAAAAATTACAGTGAGCAGTGTATATAGAAAGCTACAGTGATTTCAGCAACTTTTCCAAAAATGAAATTTTTAGGCAATTCTTTATATAGACATGCTAGAATGCAAGATAACATCATGTAAACACATCATACAACATGCTCAAAGCTTCATAAAACACACAATGCAAGAAGTAAATGAAATTCAATTTCAATCAAACTCCTAAACATCATGCACATGCAACAATTCAAGAACTTCTATTCCATCTACAAACCATACTCCCCCACTTAGAAGGAACTCATACTATCAAAAGAGAAACAAAAACTTACCTACATCATCATCACCATCACCCGACTTCTCAATTCTAGTACGGAGTTCATAGAAACGCCTCTTAGTTAAAGCATCTTCCTTTGGAACACTAGGCTCAACTTGCTTACCCTCTCTACCTCTAGAAGCAATCATAGGACAATCTCTAGCCTTATGTCCTCCCTTACCACAACCAAAGAAATTTCCGGTACCCAATAGACACTCACCATAGTGACCTTTGCCACAATTTGCACAAGTAGGTTTTCCATCCTTAGAACCACCTACTTTCTCAAACTTCTTCTTAGGAACACAAGGTCCATCTTGTGTTCGAACCCTCTTTTTGAACCTAGGTTGCTCTTGGTCACTAGCAACACCCCTCTTCAAGCTACTAGACTTCCTCCCAAGATTAGATTCTTCACATGATTGTGCATACATCAAGTGTCTAGATAAGGCCACATTATCTTGTAGTATAGTCGCATAGCATTCTTCCCTCACTAAGTCTCTCAACCTAGATGTCATAGTGCTCTCCATAACCCTAGGCACCATACTCAAATTGATTTGAGTAGTTAAGGCTTGAGCCAAAGCCATCAAAGCCTCTCCAATCACCCTATTAGACAACTCCGGTACCTCATGACCTCCATCCATATTAGGAACATGATCACCTTGGGGAGGCACTTCATCACCTTGCCCATATTGGACACCTTGCTCATCTTGAGCAACTTGCTCAACTTGGGGAAGAACTTCCTCATTCACCCTCTCCTCTTCCAACCTTCTAGCGGCCATCCTCCTAGTAAACACAAGGAAACTCATAAGAAGGATAATCATAACATTTACTCTACCGCACGATATAGGAGTAAAAAAGAAGGGAAACTCTATCGTCCTATAGCCTCTCGCCCATAGATGTGTCGCGATTCACACCGATGGTCAAGACTCTACTAGACGTGACTTGATGAGACTTTTTTGATACCTAATACTACTTTCACCAACTTATACTCTGATACCAACTTTGTCACAACCCGAACCATACCCTAGAAGATAGGGTGCAATCTTGGATTGCGACCGGCGTCGTCGAACTCTCAGAGTTCTAAGACAAGCCTCATTCATATCATTCATTGCATATACATAGTGAAAAGTAGTGCGGAATTAAAACTTTTCACTAAAACATAATATAGTCTTTAAAACTCTTTCATATAGAAATACTAAGTCTCAATATCATCATCTTAAGACACAAGAGTACTTTAATACGAAAATAGAAATAACATAGTCTTATTACAATACTTCATAAAAGAAACATAAAATGACATATATGCCCTCGATACGAATGAGGACATACTTCAATTCTTCTACTCGGACGATTATTCTAAGCCCAAGTCTTCTTCTCCAAAGCTCCTTACCTACCAAGGACTATAGATAGAAAATAAAGCATGGAATTAGTACAACCACATGTACTAAGTATGGCTATATGCATAAAATCATGAAAACGGACTTTATTGGAAATATGCATCTTTTCATTTAGAAATCATAGTTTAAACATAAAAACATCATTTAGAAATTAAGAAACACATAAGATAACAATTAACCAAAGATAGCATTTAAAGGCTCACTTTACAGTGAGTTCACTTCACTGTACAGTGAAGTTCCTTCACTGTTACAGTCCTTCACTGTTACAGTGAAGTCCTAGCCATCCCTTTTAACATCTTCTAGCATGTAATTCCCTCACTTAAAATCATATTAAGATTCACTTAAGTCACACAAAGAGATACCGCCCATACACCCTCTCTAGATGTGCCTAAACGACCCTTAAGATTACCTACGATGAGTCACATACATACTTAGAAAACAATCATAAACATCTATGTAAGATTCTTCTACCAAAGGTCAATTCCAAGGTTCACTTGAGTAAGTGTGGAGCGACGCCCATACAATCCTTCACACACACACAAGAGATCCTATAGACTACCTCAAATAGAATCATTCTCACTAAACACACCAACACTTAGATTAGAAGACATTCTCCTTCCAAAGCCTATCAAAAGACCTACTTAAGTAAATAAGAAGATATGTCCATAGTACAATGACCTCTCCAAGATTACCTAAATAGTCCTTAAGACTTCCTAAGGTTTAGATCATGTCAACAAGATTAACCAACTTCCCTAACTAGAGTCATCCTCAAGACTTCCAAAGATAAGACATGAGAGACCATCTTTCATGTCCTCCTCACATTTTAGCTAAGGAATGCTTAAGTCACTTTAGATTAGGTACTCAACTATTTACATAGTTACTAACATAGGTCATTAGTTCATTAGTTCTTTAAGACTCATACATCACATAAGAAACTCACATAAAGCATCACATAAGACACTCACATAATGGATCACATAATGGTCTTTGGACAAGACCTAGGAACTCCACATAACACCTTCCAAGTCTATTGTGCAATGTCTAGATAACGTCCCATACCACCACCTAAACCTCATAAACTTATCTAATGCTAATAGGTATTCCACAAGATCAGAATAGGCAATAACCGACATAGACCATGGTAGCAAGACATGGAATTCAAAGTTCTATCCTACTCCGATGAGGTTGTTCTACTTGCCAATGGTAGAACTTGTACACATCCCATGTAGGCACATGGTTAAGGAATATGAAGGGCGTATTAAACATTCAGTATGTTCTTTAACTAAATCCGCTTAACCCTGCTCATACACACTCGGTGCTAGCCTTTGTTCTCATAGATTAATTCACATTAAGGTTCATATAAATAGGTCCTTATCTAGTTCATGACCCCCTTTACATTCACCATACCAAAGCAAGTTCCACTAGGGCATATCTCACTTTAGCGACAAGAAGCTCATAGCAATTTTCCTAAGGTATGATATGATGCCGTTCCAGCCAACCATCCCTAAGTCCATCACTCATAACATGAAGGATACCATTACGGCTAACTACTTCAAAATTCATAACCTCGCCACTAGGTTCAAGGTTCCACATAGTTTGACCTTCTTATCATTAAGGCCTCACTTATATTTATTTATTCAACACTAAGAGTTATAACACCCTATATCAAGACATTACATACTCATAACCATATATACATCAAGTAAGAGATACAAGTCAACCAAGACAAGACATCACATACTTCACTTTTAACCCATAATACAAGCCATTCTAGAAACACTTCTAAAACAACCTAACATCTTCAAGTCATCCTATATATCATCATAACATCATTAATATACTCCACATAGACTCACAAAGTCAAGTAGGAATAACCAAGACTTAACCCTAACACTATACTCATAATGTCAAGTCAAAGTCTAACATAATCACTTAAGACAACATATCTAAAAGAATACATACATGACTGTATAACTTCACATATAGATAAGTAATATCATACTCACATCATCAACTACACAAATAGCCACATAACTTCAATTAGTTGCCAATAAGGTCATGCTCATAATATTGCATAAAGTAACGCCGACAAGGCCACATCAATTGCAAATTAAACACATAACACCGCCACCATAAGTGGACCATACCAATCACAATAGTATCGAAGTATAATTAATATCAAATTAAGGAAAACGGGGCAGCATACCTTGATCCCCTTATCCACACTTCAGTTCAATGCCAAATCAACCAATTCAACATCACAAGGCCCTTACCCATGGCCATGAACAACAATTCAAAGCAATAACCATAAAAATCAATGAATCTACATCAATTCAATATAGGTTTAACAATCTAATATCAATTACATATCAATTGAACACAATTCTTATATCATTAGAAAGCCCATAAGAAACTACACAATAATTCATCAATATTAGCTTAATATCAAGTAACCCAAAAAGTATTCAAAACTAGGGTTCATCAATTCACATGGGTTCATACGTAAATTATGTTGAAATCATCAATACAATATCAATTAGATCATAATTCAATGTTTAGAAATCATTTATGCAAGAACCCATGGTAGAATCCCGAAATTGGACAATTCACTTTAGAAAACTTTGTAAAACACTTTGAGAATTGGGATCCTTGATGAAATAAGTTTCAAGGATCAAAAGCCATACCTCAAGGATGATAATTCTTCACTTTGATGAAGAATTTCCACAAAAGAACCCCTCACCAAGCTGCATCTTCAATGGAGTCTTCAATGGAGGTTTTGGGATTTCTAAGAGACTTTGGGTTTTGATTTTAGAAGAATAATGAAGTCTCTAGGGTCTTAACCACTTAAATAGTTAATTAAAATACCCATAAGACCCCTAAACAACCGCCTACACTCTTATTTAGACATGGGGTGAATTTACCAATTCACCCCTAACTTGGCAGTAAGTCTGCGCACAGGGACTTGGCTGCGACGCCTGGCTTGTGACGGGGCGTCACGGGTGCAACGGCCCATCATGGCCATCCGTTGCAAGCTCCTGTGGATTGCCAAGGGTTCCCCCTACACCCTTGGACAAGTCCCCCACGACCAAACCCTTGTGACGGGGCGTCACATCCATGAATGGCCGTTGACAGCTTCGTCGCCAAGGCTGCCTGGGACAGCCTGCCATCAGATTTTGGGTCCTTTCCTCAAGGACCCTTTGATGGTCCTTGGGGATAATTTCCCAAACGTTTCCAACCCAAATATGATCATCTATAAGTTTAACACCTCTCACATGATTTTCATCCAAAACGAACACGTAAAACTCGCCTAAACTCGCCTAGACGTACAAGGTCGACTTAAGGCATATATTTCGAATGCCTTGGACGTTCTTGGTCGTTTGACCTCCAAACTTCATGAAACTTTAAACACTGCCTATACATGCTATAATAACTCTATTAAGAACCTTAAAACACCATGAAACACACATAAACACATAGAACCACATTTTAGACATTTAGGTGACTTAGTCGTCAAACGTCTTAGTCATCCCTTGACGTTTGACTTCCAACACCTCTAATATTTTAGATACTGCCTCTATACCACATATTAAACATATTTAGGAGCTTAGAACACTAAGACCAACATGTTAGGCTCTAGTTAACCTATGCTATTTTCGAGGTCTTACAATATGTTTATATGAAGTATGTGAATGATATAAATGCAATTGTCTAAAGGTTTTATAAAGATTTACTCAAAAAGACAGGAAGTATGATTTCAAGAAAATGTCCCTTTTAAATGCATGTTTTTGCATGGTTGCCATACTTAGTGTATTCTTGTACGAATACCATTCTTCTCTACTTTTTACACAATGTGTAGGTTATGGATTCTTAAAGGATTTCTTAAATGGTGGGGAGCTTTATAGATGATTCACAAGAACAAGGAAAGGGGTACTTAAGTTCCAAGGATTCCCTACTTAGGTTTACTGTAAAGTTTTATGAATTGTATACTTATAATTATGTTTTAAGGGCCGTGTCTCTTATGTGCTCTATTTGTGAGTCTAAGATAGCAAAGATACTTAGAGTATGAGTATGTAATATTATATTATATAAATATATGAAGTAATGTTCTAGCATATGATGTGCTAAGAAAGTTTTAAATTTTCTGCTAAATATACTGTGACAAATGCGATGAATGATAACTATGGGCTTGTATAAGACCTCCGAGAGGTCAAATACGCCATGTTACTTCTAGGGGGTGCTCCCCGTTTGTGACAAACGTGGTATCATAGCATCATGTTTTAAAAGTGGTTTAAGGTCCAAGAAGTCTCATATTGCCACGTCTAGTAGAGTCTTGTATCATTGGTGGTGAGTCGCGCCACATCAAATGGTACCGGAGGCTAGCAAACGATAAAGTTTACCTTCTTCATCATTCTTATATCGTGCCATAGCAATTAAATCTATTTGATCTCCCTCTTATGTTTTCTTTTCCGATGGTCTTTTAGATGTGATTGCTTGGATGATATTGTTCTTTATGCGAGGAAGAAAAGGGTGAATTTTGGCATGTTTTGATGATGTGATGCCAATTATGGCTATATATGAAATTTATGTGAAATAGCATGTCATGTTGAGAAATGTATGTCATGATATAGTTAAAGCATGTTAGAAGCTATTATGGTTAAAATGAGTTGTTTTGGAATGATGTGTTGCTATATGATTTTTCATGATGGTAGCGTAATACTATGATTTGAACTTGAAATATTTAGTGACTACCTATGGAAGCATGCTACCCTAAGAATATATGTTTAAAGGTGTCAAATGTTGCCTTTGTTATATGTGGGAACGTTTATGATTTCTTTATATGGATTGTAGTTCTTGGTGTAGATTTGATCCTAGGTGTGAATCTAGTATGCATGTTTATGTAGGATGAGTTAGTAAAGTTTTGTATCTCATATTGTAATGCTTTTCCCATCAATTGCCTAAATGTTGCATTTTTTGAATTTTGAAGCATGTTCACTGTAATGCTTGGCAGCTTGCTGTAAAAATTTTGGGAAAGCGACTAAATTGTTTTTTGATTAGAAGTGGTTGAAATGTGTATAGAGTTGATGCATATGAGCATGATAGATAATGTAAAAAGGATATTTGCATGATGAGTCGTAGATTTGTTTCTAACTTCTTATTGTGTTGTGAGTCCCTTGATGTTGTGGGATTGATGTTTCCCCTAGAATTGAGGATAGTATTCTTGTGTTTGAAGGGTGATGATGTGGGTTTGATTGACCTAGAAGTTACCTTACTTTAATGTTGAACGAAAAGAAAGAGTCCTTAAGGCTAAGTCTTCTCTATTGTTTCCCCTAATGTTGCATGACCTTGGTGTCTATTGTATTGTTGAAGAACTTATGTGGTTAAATAGTATGACCTAACTTGATAATTGGAGGATAATTTGCCTAAAATGATAAGGTTCAGAATACCTTGGTGTTCCTATGTTACCTTACTGTAAATCCTTTTAAAGTGGTAATCACTTTTAAGTGATGAAAATAAAGGTTGTTAAGTTAAGATCCTCTTTAAAATTGGGTTAAGTTGCTCTTCATTGGGTAGACCCTAAGTGGGGGATAGTGAGGGAGTAGTAAGGTTGTACATATTTTCTACCTTGTCCTTATATTTTTGCTTGAGCTTGAATTTAATGAGTTTTTAGTAAGCTTGTTCATGAATAGAGTTTTTCATAAGTATGAATTGCATAACCTTTATATGTTTGGTATGTATTGATTGACATTACCTTAAAGATATTGTGAAGATTCCAAAGTGCATGAAAGAAAAATTTTGATAAAAAATCCATGTTTTCTCATGTTGATTTTCATCTTGATATGCTAGTTGTGCATTGACTTCAATGTGATGATGTTATGAATATGATGAACTGATCTATCATGCATTGAAGTCCTTGTTGTGATTAAAGTGTTCTAAGTGTAATTCGAAGACGAATATTCCCAAGTGGGGGATATTTTAAGACCCCAAAAATGAGTTAGGTTGTTTAGATCCTAACATGTTTGTAATAAGGGTATAAGGTCCTAAAATCTCTTATAATATTGTATTGAGGCAGTGTGTAAAGTTTGAGGTGATTTGGAAGTTAAACGTCAAGGGACGACCAAGACGTTCAACGACTAGTCGCCACAGGGGCCTTAGATTCTTTTATGTGTTTTTTAATGTGTCATGAGCTTATGAAGTCTTAAAATGAGTAATGATGTTTATAGGCAGTATATAGAGTTTCATGAAGTTTGGAGGTCAAAAGTCCAAGAACGTCTAAGACGTTCGAAAGTTAGCCCTTGAGACGTTCAAGTATGTCTTGATGGGGCCTAGCATGTTTGGACGTGTTTTATGTGTGAATTTTGGGTGAAACTTGCATTGAAGTTCCTTGACTTGTTAATGTGCATATTTACGTTGGAAACATCCGGGTACGACTTCTCAAGGGCCCCGCAAAAGGGCCCACAAGAAAGACCCAAGGGTTGTCGAGACACTGCCTTGGCTGTGTCAATCGACTGAACCAAACAACGCTCAGTTGGTTGACCAACGGACCGTTGGTGAGGTTTCATCGATGGAATCTTAGCCTGGGCAAGGCTCAAAACAATAATAGGCCAAGGTCCAATCGAATGAAGCCACAGACGGACCGTCAATGGACCTACTAGCCGTCGATGGTGGTCTGTCGATGCAGGCTGGTGCATCACTGCCTGCGCATTACTGATTAAAGGGGTAAATGGGAAATTCACCCCACGTCCTAACCTGACCCTAATTGATTTATTTAGCTATTTTTTGGTGTATATAAGTTATCAAAAACGTGATCAACCCATTCCCAATCCCATAGACAAAAAATAGACTTTCCCTCCAAAACCAATTCTCCCTAGAAACCTCCATTGTTGGTGAAACTCAAGAACAGCTTCGAGCTTGGATTTCCATGGATTATTCATCAAGTTTTAGAGGTTTTCAACTAGACAAAGGTATGGTAATCCTTCATCTCTAAGTAACCTTTGACTTGGAGAGTTAATCTCAAAGTTTTTCAAAGAAGTTTCATGATCAGATCTCTTCTTCTTCAATCTAGCCATGGGTTCTTTCTAAAACCGTTTTTAATGGATTAATCATGATGAATTGATCTTAATGTATTGGTTTTAATATGATTTTTAATCCAATTGCATTATGAACCCATGTCCCTTCCCATAATCGATTTAGCCCTTGCATGGGCATTGTGATCATTACTTGTTAATGGTTGAATTGAGATTCTCTTACATTTAATTTTTCTATATCTACTGTTATTTAGACTAAATAATGATGAAGGATCCATTAGGATCAATGTAGGAAGATTTGAGCATGCTTAGTCTAGCATCAATGTGATCACTGTAACATTGGTCCTTAATTGTATAAAAGTGGATTTCGAATATGTTGAGAGTCTTGTAGCTAATGCCTTAGGTTAATAAATTGGTTGAATTGTAAGTATAAATCCTTGATTATCAAATAAAATAAGGCTTATATGAATTGCTCTAGGTTCTTCTAGTATATCAAGTGGTAACTTGTGATCTTGATGTTAGGTTGGTTGTCTTCTGACTCGAGCATTTTTAATTGTACTGAGCTACTGCCTATATGTATAATGTGATGATAATTAGGTATAATTGATCTAACATGAATAGATAACCATTGAATTGGTACAGATTGATTTAGCTTCTACTAGCCTATAAAGTGAATGTTGTAGTGTACATGACATGATCTAAATGTTAGGGTAGATGAAGCATGATTTCGTTTGAATAATGATCTCTTTAGCTACTGCCCTACATGTATATTGTTGATGAATTCTTATTGATGATCGATGCAAGTTAATTGGGTTAAATATCTATGTTCTTCTACTTTCTAGTATATATGTGATGTATTGTATTAGATTGTAATATGATCTTGTAGCGACTACATGGTTTCCTTTTATGATTTTGGTATTATAGCTATTTCCCTATACTTGAATTATTTATGAAAGAGTAGTAATGGTCAATGATGACCAAAGTCTAAAGGATTGGTAAGAATTGCTCTACTCTTCTACTTCACTACTTCTTTATAGTAATGTTGATCAAGCCTTGTATGGCATGGTGTGGTATGGTCCACTTACGGTGGAGGTGTTTACTTTATTGTCATTATATATGTGTTGACCATGGACTTGAAGTAAAATTGATGAATATATGAATGAGTGGTTATAATGATCACCTTATATGTAACTTTTGCCTAGTCTTCTACTTAGTTGCGAATATTGGTTATGTTATTATTGCTATGAGCATGTAAATGGTTATGAAATATCATGTGTAGGTTCTGCCATTAATAAAGTATTTAGGGATTGATGACCCCTACCCATGTACCCTTATGTAAATGTGTGAATAGCTAAGGTTAGGAGTCTTGAATGTAATGTGAAGATTGTCTTGCCTCCTATTTTGAATGGTGTTGTATGGTCTATGCTTGAAAGTGTAATGTGTTCTAAAAGGGTGGATGCCTCAATGTTTTGTTGATAGCCATTATGTGATCATGTTGACTAATGTACACACACACTCACACATCATGCATGCATACAAGTAGTATAGGTCATGGTGTCTAAATGAAAGGTAGTTCTCATATTCACTAGTGTCTACTACTACGAATGTTAAGATTACGTCTATGAAAGTATGATATGTGTTTCCTTAACTAAGATGACTTGATAGGTGTACTAGTATGGGCAAGGGTATGGGACCTTGACTCTGCATTGCACATGTGTGCCTTGATAGGATACTTCCTAGTTTTGGTTCCTATGTGCATTAATATGAATGTATAACATGTGTGACATTGATGTGTTATGTGAAAGGTTTGCTCACATATAAATATACACACACACATGAATGATGATCTAGTCAATAGAAGAGCCTTGAAAGGTGTGCTCAAGTGTATCCTAAACTTGATAGTGCTAATGATATATGCTATGTCAATGTGAAAGGATTTATCATATGATTTAGGTTGATGAACTCTCATCTATGACCTATGAGCTAAGCATATGAGGGGATGAATCTCCTACCCTATATTTTATAAAGTAATGTTAATGAAGGCTTTTAACAAAAGGGAACGTAGCTTAGCACCGAGTGAACTTGTAGATGAGGGGGTCACACCTTCTCAAGGAGGGAAGGTAGGATTCACCATAGTCCTCACAGGGTGTATAGGCGCATGACCCAAAAGGGTGTTAGAGTGAGGTTTCCATGATTCCCCAAGTTCCATAAACTATGCTTGCCACATAGGATCTAGTAATGTGATATCAACTAAAATGCTAGTATGTGTTAATGTTTTACCTTGGCTAGGTAAGAACACCTTCCATTGGTGTAAGACTCTACAACACCAAATTCCATGTTTAGCACCCATGGTCTTAGTGTCGGTTAAGGCTATACTTTCCCTAAAGTAAAATGGACAATGGAATTAAATACTAGGACCCTAACAGGATGACTTAAGGGAGGTTACTTAGGATAGGTGGAAGTAATGAACCCATCTAGACATTGCACAAGTAGCTCTTTAGGAAGTTCTAGGAAGGTGATCTAATGTGTATGATTATGATTATGTCTTTATGCATGACATGGTAGTATTTATATTTTTTTTATGAAGATGTGCATGGTATGAGTCTATGTAATGAGGTCGTATTGTTATATGCACTACGTGAGTATTAATGACTATACGATGAAGATTGTTGACATGAATGGAGTGGTCTTCACTTAATATGTTGATGTATGAATTGAATGATAAGGTTTGTGGTCTCATGAAGGGTTTACTAAGTATGTGTGGGGTTATGAGTATTCACATGTACATTGCACTAGTAGACTAAAATTGGGGTCATGAACAAGGTCTTATAGTGATTTATGTGAAGTGAAGTCATTATATGTGCAAATTGATGTAGCTTACTGTAAAGCCAATAGAGGCTTGACTTAAATTTGTCTTTGATAGGTTATACTTGTAAGATGGTATATGTTGGCTTGTATAGGTTGTATGCATGGTTCTCCTTGTGGCCTTAAGGTGATGCATTGCACCAAGTATCACTAGAGGGTTACTTGGGAGGTTAATGAATAATACAAAAGAATGATCACTGTAAAGAAGGAAATAGTTCACTGTAAAGTGACCTCAAGAATGACTTAAATTCTATATGTGATTTTCTATGATGTTTGGCCTTTGAATATGTCTATATGAAGTATGTGACTGATATAAATGCAATTGTATAAAGGTTTTATAAAGATTTACTTAAAAAGGGATGAAGTATGATTTCAAGAAAATGTCCCTTTTAAATGCATGTTTTTGCATGGTGCCATACTTAGTGCATTCTTGTACTAATCTCATTCTTCTCTACTTTTAACACAAACTGTAGGTTATGGATGCTTAAAGGATGTCTTAAATGGTGGGGAGCTTGATAGATGATTTCCAAGCTCAAGAAAATGGGTCCTTAAGTTCCAAGGATTCCCTACTTATGTTTACTTTAAAGTTTTATGAATTGTATACTTATGATTATGTTTTAAGGGTCGTATCCCTAATGTGCTCTAATTTTATTGAGTCTAAGATGGCAAAGAGACTTAGAGTCTAAGTATGTAATATGATATTTTATATATATATGAAGTAATGTTCGAGCATATGATGTGCTAAGAAAGTTTAAAATTTTCCGCTAAATTTACTATGACAAATGCAATGAATGATATCTATGGCTTGTATAAGACCTCCGAGAGGTCGAGTACGCCATGTTATTTCTAGGGGGTGCTCCCCGGTTGTGACAAATTCAATAGCATAATGACATAACCAAATCACCCACAAAGTTGTCATAAACTAGGGTTACACGAATTACATATGTTTATAGAGGTTTTAGTCTAACATAATCAAATTAACATCAATCCAATCAATATACAATGATTCAAAACGTTTTATACAAGAACCCATGGCTAGATATCAAAATAGGAAAATTTCATCTTTTGAAAGACTTTGTAAATCACTTTGAAGATTGGCTCCTTGAAGAAAAGATATTCAAGAATGAAGGCCATACCTTAGTTGATGCTAGACCACGAATATTGAGAAGAATTTATGGAGAATCCCACTTCCAATCTCCAATCTCCCTTCAAGCTTCAATGGTGTTCTAGAGAATTCTTTAGAGGTTTTGGGTTTTGATTTAGAAAAGTGAATTCATCTAGGTGTTTAAGAGTTATGAACCGACTTAAAATACCCAAAATAACCTTAAGAAGCCGTCCAACTAATTTTAGGAAGGCTAGGTGAAAAACCCAAACTACCCTCCACTTAGCCGAGATGTTTAGGGAATTGGAGTCCACCATCGACGGCCAACACCTACTGGACGTCGTCCCATCAAAGGCCCATGCTGGTCAACATCTTTCGGGAAAGAGACTGGAAAATGTGATCTTAAGTTCCCTAGTCTAAGTCTCCATCGAGGCCACCACCTACGGGGCGTCCACCAGCCTACTGGGCGTTGATTGCCCTCCGTAGGTGGGACTCTCTTAGGCAATTTTGGCAATCAAGATGGGTCCTTCCTCAAGGACCCTTGGTTGGTCCTTGGGGAGTTTTTCCTAGATGTTTCCAACACGAATATGTTCATATACATGTTTAGGACCTCTCACATCAATTTCATCCAAAACAAACATGTAAAACATGACGAAACATACTAAGGCACACAAGCACGTTTCAAGCCAAACCTTTTGAACGTCATGGACGCTCTTGGACATTTGACCTCCAAACTTCACGAAACTTTGACACTGCATATTAATCTCATTTTAACTCATTTTAGAACTTCATAACACCAAGACACAAGTGTTAAGCTCTAGTTTCACCTAAGTTATTTTATAGGTGTTACAAGGATTCACTTGTGCCGTCATGGCTTGGACTTGAGAAGTGACAACATTAGCTTGTGAAGTCATGGCTTGGGTCAAATTGAGAAAATCTTCCCTTATCTCTCTATCGGTCATCAGTGGAGGAGCAACCGAAACTTGATCACCCATAGCAACTTCTTCAAGTGGAGGGACTTGATTGTCTTGAGGAGGAGCTTCCCCTCATTATCAATCCCTTCCTCGACCCTTTGTGCCGCTGCCCTTCGAGTATTCATACCTATAACCATAATAAAAGGTTTAGGTGAAAAGAACACATAAAGTAGACTCTAGAGGTATGACATAGGATTACAAGAAAGATGAGAATTTCCTAAGCATCATATAGTCTCTCATTCATAAGTGTGGCGCGCTTCACAATTATGAATAAGAATCGACATAGTCGTGGTTAATGAGACATCAATCCTAAACATATTCAACCTCATGCTCTGATACCAAGTTTGTCACATCCGGGGAGCACCCCCTAGACGTAATCGGAGTCTTCGTCCCCAAAGAGGACTAAGACTAACCTCTTAGCAGTCGTCATAACATATCATTGGTTAAATTGCGGAAAATTTAAAACTTTTCATCTACTTTTACATTGAGGTTTACATAGACCTCTCGCTTACACATATATATATATATATATATATATATATATATATATATATATATATATATATATATATATATATATATATATATATATATATATATATATATATATATATATGGAGTTTACATCGACTCCTCATATAGGAAGCACTACATAGGCTTCTACTTTTATTTCACATACATAATATAGCAATATAATCTCATAGGAAGTCTAGGATAAGTCTCATATTAAACCATCTAGAACGAGTACAACATTTGGGCATAACCCATACTTCATTACAACAAAAGCCACACATAGGCTTATACAACAATCGTCTTCAAATGAAAGAAAAGTAACTAAATTGTCTTAAAAACTAAAACAAGATCAATAGATAGATAGTGGCATCGTCCGCATAAAGTGAGGACCTACTGAACATGGAGAATGAGAATCCAAGTCTTCTTAAATGGCCCTCTAAAAGCTGAACGACTAGAACCTACATATTGTAGTAAACATAGAAACATGGGTTAGTACATCACTTGTACTAAGTATAGGCATATGCACATAAAATATTTGAAACATGCATGAAAATGGACAATTTGTTTAGAAAACATGCTAAGTCATTATAAAGACTTTAATGCACATACAAGAGAGCATATACAACATAAGGGTCACAATAACACAAGTCATGTTCATAATCAATATAACTCAACATAAGAACCACAACAACCTAACAAGATCGATAGTTCACATTAACATGAGAATACAAAACCCTTACCAACAATCCCATCCCAAGCCTACAAGTGCAATGCTTATTTGAACCCCTATAACCCACACAACTAAGTAAACAAGATAGGAGATCATAAGTAATGCTTTGCTACATAATATATATCACCATAGATAGTCATCACTACATACAACAATCTAGACCAACATCATATTCATCAATATAGTCATCATCATATAAGAGTATCATCATATAAGTCAACATCAGACATTTCATAACATCACACATAAGAACAACCTCCTAGGACTCCTCTTAGATCAAACTTGTGCAATGTCTAGGTAGAGTCCCATACCCCTACCTATACTAAGTCAAACCCCTTAAGTCACCCTAGTTAGTGTTCACTTTGTTACTTCATTTTACTTTCGGGAACAATTGCCTTAACTGACATATACCATGTGAGCTAAACATGGAATCTGGTGTGATGAAACCTACACCGAAAGAAGGTGCTCTACTTGCCAAGGTAGAAGTAAAACATTAACATAGCTTTCTATGTGGATCCACTAGTTATTCTTCCTATAGGGGCAAGATAGTTAAGGAACTAGGAGATATGTCTTGAATCCTCTACATTCCCATTAGCATTGGAGCCCTTATCTTGTGAGAAACCATAGGGTTAATGTCCCTCCAAGGGGAGTCAACACCTCATGTGGAACTATAGGGTGAATTTTTTTCTATGGAAAGTCAACACCTCTCATTGTCAAGTTCACTCCGTGCTAAGCTAAAGTCCCTTTTGAAATGTATTTAATCCTTTATTATTCATCATAGCTTAGTTTAGGTCATAGGAGACTAACCCCTTGTATATCATCATCATTAACTCAATAGGAATTGCATGAGAACATCCTTTCAATACAACCCTCATATGTGAGATTAATATATCATCATCATCATGTCATAATAAGGCACATAGGCAATTCATAACCAACCTTATATCATTACAAAGAATAATTTCACAATCACATAAACACGACATTTCAATTTCATCATCATATCAACACCTACTTAATCGCCAAGTATAAGCCATCACAATTGAAGTAAAGGTTAAAGATCACAAAGTCTTACAAATTCTCCTTAAAATGCCATCATCATTGGTATTACCTTCAACCAATCAAATTTCATTCATAAATAGGTGTAATAACATCATACAATAGTGATTAACACAAGAACTAGGTCAATTGTATCATCACTATTCCGAGTTAATATCAATTCATAACCTAAGGTTAGGGGAAAAGGGTTCATCATGAATTCTTCAATAAATAGATCTAATCCCAATAATACATTACCCTAATTAGTCCATTAACGAATTAGAATAGCTAAGACAAGTCTAACAATCGATACACCTTCGATTCCCATCAATTCATAAGCAATATCCAAGGTTTGGGGAATTTGGGGAAAGGGACATGATCCATAAGAAATTCACATAATCAACATCAATTACTCAATAATCTACGCTCAATTAACCTTAGGTTATCACAATTCATCACAATTAACCATCAATTTCAAGTTTATAAGAAAACTCATTAGCAGAGGAAAACCCTGGAATTGAGTGATTTAGAAATCAACTTTGAAAGGACCTCTTGGGAAAGAAAACACAGGAGTGAAGAACCCATACCTTAATGAAGTTTCGTCCACAAAATTTGAGAAGAAAATTTGAAACTTGGTCTTCTTCTCCAAGCTTCCTTGATCCTTCAATGGAGGTTGAGTTGAGAGAGAAAGTAGAGAGAGGTGAGAGATTTTGTATTTTGATTTGGGGATTTGATTTGAGTGAGTGAAAAATGTCTTAAAACTGAACTAAAACAAATATATACTCGTCCCCTAAATTACCCAAAATATCCCTCACTTAATTGGGTCTTTTTGAGAAGTCAAATTTACTTAAAACGACGCGAAAGAATCTGGGAAGTGGCTGCGCAGCACGTGGAAATTTCATATCTTTTTTGGATAATCCAGGTTGAGGCAGTGGACCTTGTGGAGTCCCTGCGTTGCAAGGCAAATTTTTTCCTTCCTTGTGCTGGCTGCACATCGCGTGACTGGATCCACATCTTGGCTGCCACAAGCTGCCTTGGCAGCTTGCTCGCCAATGTTTGGGTCCTCCTCAAGGAACCTTCGGGCGGTCCTTGGGGAGTTTTTACTGGATTTTTGAACCCTATATAATATAGTTTACCTATTTAAAGTATTTTTACAAGTTTTAGACTTCTTATGACCCTCCCAAACCATCACCAAACATAGGGACATCTACTAGTTCTATTTCGCTAGGTTTCCGGACGTCAAGGTGTTTCTTTGACAAAAAGGCTCTAATACTTCTAGATCAACTTTATTAGGTTAGTATATGTCTGGAAATATCATTTTAATCATCATTAGGTAGGTGAGGCTCTAGTCTAGGTTATGGGACTTTTGAGGTGTTACACCTAGTCTAAGGGAATTCTCAAGGAGCACTAAGGTGGGAGTAGTAGTATGGGATGCTACTTTCACATTAGACTAAGTGTAACTTGGGGGTTGTCTTCGAGGATGGTCCTTTATGTGTAGTTCCTAAATTCATGTATGTTTCTTCTAATGTCTTTAGTATTGAATGTTTAATTGTTAAACAAAATGAAGCATGATTATCTTTGGTAGTCTTAAGGATCACTTAGGTGTGTATTGAAGATATTGTATGGGCGGTTTCTTCATGTCTTACCTTAGTGACTCTTCGGATAACTTTTTATAGGAATAGTCTATATGATAAATGGGTTTACTGTTGAGTATGTCTTTATGTTAAAATTATGGAAGTTTTATGTGATATACTAAATAATGATTTATATGATGTTTTAGGACTTGATTCACGATGACTTTACTAAATGGAGTGAAAGGTTTATTTCAACAAGAATGTCCTCTTTTGTATGTTTTTACATAATGATATACTTAATACAATGTTTGTTCTAACCCCATACTCTTATATATTCCAAACTATAGGTGGAAAGGGAAGTGAAGGTTCTTAGGAGGCAAAGCTTGGGAATTTGATTCTCTGAAGATTGGTATGTCCTCATATATTCAAGGACATATACTATGTTTCTTTAGTTTCTTATTTTATGAATTGTATAAGACTTAGTATGTTTTCTTTCAATGTAAAGGGTGGTGAACCTAAAATTTTAAGATGTGTCTTTAAGTTGGCTTGTGAAGGTGAGACTTGTTCCTTAGTTTTTATAAAAGAGTTTCTTATAAATTATGTTGTGAAACGTTTTAATTCCTCACTACCTTTTCTGATACCTCTAAAACAAATTAGGTAAATCTAGAGCTTAACACGTGTTTCATGAGGTTATGAAGTCCTAAAATTTTCTACAATAGTGTTTTAAGGTAGTACCTAAAGTTTGGTGGTGCTTGGAGGTCAAACATCCAAGACTTTCAAAACATTTGCCTTGAGACATGCTTGTATGTTTAGGTATGCCTTTGCATGTTTTAGGTGTTCATTTTGGTTGAAAATGATGTGAGAGGTATGTTGACACCCAATTTTGACCCTCCCTGATAGAAATTGATTCTCGAGCTTCTTAAATTTCCTAACGAGTTAAAATAATTGATATAAAATTCAAAATTTTCTTAGTCGTTTTAAAATTGCTTTAGTCGATTTTCTTAATTATATAAGTAATATATATATATATATATATATATATATATATATATATATATATATATATATATACAGGTTTTTATGTGTTTTATATAATCAGTTTATTTTAACGAAATATTCGAAAATCGTCCCAAAAGAATTTTGGTTTTTTTTTATTTAATGGTTTTATTTAAATTAATTTTGTCTATATGGTTAAGTTACATTCTTCGAACTTTAATTTCATAACTAAATCAATTATTTTATCCTGTTAAAATTTAAAAGCTCGTTGATTAGTTTTTAATTGATTTACATTGTTCAAATCTTAGTTTAATCCTTTGTTTATTTAATTTGTGCCCATTTCACAATTGGCAGCCCAAATTATCAAATTCCCAGGCCCAACCTTTTCTTTCCATTCCTTCAGCCCATTTATTTTCAACTTCAATTCCCTTTTATTCCCTTACCCGGCCCAATTTGTGTTCGTAGAAGAGGGCGCAGCAATACCCATCAATCAAAATATTATCCATTATAGCAACCCCAAAATTCCTTAGCCGATCCGACCCTGTAGGTCTTCTCCTTCACGCGCAAAGCCAGAGCAACCCAGAAGAATCTCGACTCAGATCCTCACGCGAGACCACGCGAGAGTGAGTCGATGGAGCAAGCAGCGAAGGACATAGATTTTCGTCTTTTTCTCCAACGTGTCTTTCTCCTTTCTGTGTTTGTACGATTATGGCAGCACCTCCAAGCCTGCATATCGTCCTTGAGTATGTTAGATCAATCCACGCATAGGCACAAGGACAATGAATCGATCTGAGACGTCCATCTATTCTCTTTCCAACTTAGTTTTGGCGGAAATCTAAAATTGGGGAATAGAATTTCCAGATTATCTTTAGAAATTTGAATTTCAAAAGCTATTTGGGCTTGGCACTTACCCTATGAGTCAGCCCTTTTTCCCCCATTTCATAACCCTAATCCCTTCCTATATATACTCTTGTTCTTGACAGCCGTGGGAGATGATTCATTTTTCTTTTGAAAAAGAAAAAAAAAGAAAAAATATATATATTTTTATAGAGTGTTCTTTCGAGGAGAATTCTGAACTTGGGTGGAAACGATTTATGTGGGAGGAACATTGAAACTTAGAGAGTTAGGAGAAAATAGTGAACAAACGTTAAGAAGTTTTGCTAAGGAATATTGCTTAAGGATTCCGGTTTAGGAGTAGATTCGAGCATTTTTCCGGTTCTCTGTATTTCTCCGAGCTTTTCTTGTGGTGTGAAGCCGTTGCATGTTCCTTGCTCGCCCCTGCCTAGTTCGCTGCCTCGGAAACGGTATATAACTTCACTTTCCTTTGATTTTCTCTTGCTTAGCTGATTGTTGGATGGCTATAATTATGAATACTAGAGTTCTTTGTTTTTTTGTTTTGGCTGAAATTTTATCCATGCTTGCTTAGTTTTGGATAAGATTTGTATGGGTGTGATTTTCAAAGTTATTATATTTTTTTATTTTTTTATTTCGAATTGATTTTGAGTTTAAAATTTTATAAGTGTGCTGGTTCTCTTTTGCTTCCTTGATTTATCTCGTTCAAATTTCGGATTTTAGGCTAGTCTTGGTTGACCTCTGCTTTCTTGTGAATCTGCATGAGCAAGTTAAATTTAAGCAAGTTTATTAAGTCTTTTAAGATTGTATATATCGATATCGCTTGATGTCCCAATTACCTGTTTACTCCAAGGCTATGTTCCCCTCCCTGCTTATCTTTTTTTTTCCTTTCGTTTTCTTTTCAAATATTCGATGCTTCGCTTCACTGAATGCTTAAAAATCTGCCGAATTATTGGTAAGGGCGTCGTTTCTTGTTTATTGATATCGGAGCAAGTTGTTTGTATTTGATATCAAACTATCTGTATCGATTGTAAATGAGTCCATTTAATGACTCATCATGAACTCTGGAACTGTAAATTAGTTCCAATTGTTTCATGATTGTTTGAAAGTTAGTATGACGGTATTATATCATTAGATTTCACAGCTTTGCTTTGGTTTTTTTGGCCGTGTAAATTGAATCAACCTCTCTGTTTGGCCTCTCTTACTTGATTTTTTCTGGGGTTCCATTTCACAAGTTTAGTTCCAGAATTCTCATAGGTCCTTGGATTTATAATCGTTAGTTGGATCTTTTGTTTTGGTTTACATTATGATTAGATTTTGCTCCAAGGGTGTTGTTCCTGATTAAGGGTGTTGTTTTTGTTTGTCCAACGCTTTTCTATACATGTGTAGCTAAGCTAAATAATTGAATTTTTAATTCTTCTATTTGTTTTAACTTGTTTACTTTCTTATCTGAGCATTAAAACTTTTTTTTTGTTTAGTCCCTTTCATTATTTTGAGTATGATTTGTTTTGGTTCCCATTCATATCAATCAAACCGATAACTTGCTTAAATTAGTCATGTCATTCTCTATTTGTTTATTGTATATTTTCCGATATGACGTTTCGAAGTGAGTTTTGACTACAACATTGAGCTTGTTTGATTTTAATTTATGACTAAGTCAATCCATATTTTGTCCTAGCTTTGCGGTAGCAAACATATCATGTTCAAGTTTGCATCTATTAATTTATTCGCTCGGCTTCGAGTCCGTGGCACCATGTGATGCATGCCATAATTTTCAGCACGCTTTATTTCCTTGTGGGCTCCATTTTGGATAATATTCTGTTGTTTATACAATGTTGGGAACATGGAAAGCATTTAGCTTACTTGGGTTTAAAATGTTAATTATTACTCATGTTATAGTGCATCCCTTTCTGTCATTTTTTTTACTTCCTAGTTTAATACCAAATTTTGGTTAAAGTGATTCATATAGCAACTGATATTGGTCGAAGATTTTCTATATATCATTTTATCGAGTTAAGGTGTTGGGATTGATTAGGCTAGTTCTGTGGCTATATTTCTTCTCTATTTGTAATAAAAATCTGTCAATTTCAGTTCTTGAAGAATGACCCTCATCGTTGTTAATTATATTTTTTGTGGAATAGTGTATGCTGTGATTTTAGTTAATATTAACGCATCACTGTTTGTGGTATTGCATGTGATCATTGATGGAGTCCTACTCGGGCTCAGATGCTTCCCCGTTGGCATTTCGATTGGGCCATGAAGGCCCTAATCCTCCATTTCCAAGTCAGTAAGCCCATAAACTCGATAAACAGGTCCCGGAGTTTGAAAATTTGAAGGAGGCCGAAGAATTCGGATTGGAGACTCCAACTTGTTTTTCCAATTTCCGTATTTTTATTTTATTATGGGCTTAAGCCCTTGTCGTCTTTTACTTTGTATTGTTATTTGCTTAGTCTAGGACAGGTGCGAAAGAAAAAAAATGGGTCAAAAACCCAAAACAGGTGGGTCCAAAATTCCGTTCAAGGCGGACAGAGACCCGGATTTGAACCTAAATCTCTTTCCCTCTCTCTCTTTACTTGCTTTTAGTTACTTATCTGTTTTACTTGTCATTGGTTCTAAAGCTTAGGAAAATCCGATTCCCCGTAATACGCCACTTTGGTTTTAACGACTCGATAAAATCAAGTAAACGACTTAAGGATTTTACAAATTAAAATTCACTCAGATAAATAATTTTTCACTTTCAAAACAATCTTAAATGATTTGGCATTCATTTTTCAAACAACTCTAAGAAATATTTTTATCGCACTTTTAAGTTTAGCCAAATAAATTAGTTGTCAGATAACCGCATGTTAGCGGATATCTTAGGTGCTTTTAACCTTCCTAAGACATTAATATGAATCCCCAAACCCTTAAATATTTTCAAAATGATTTTATCTGTTAGGTCTTTTGGAAACATTAGTTTTCTTGATTTTCTTAAAAATTAAGTGGCGACTCTAAAAAGTCGAAAACTTTCCGAAAATACTATTTTTCGATAAAACAGAAATAGCGACTCTGTTGGGGACTAGGAGGATTCTAACCTTAAGTCTAACTTTATTTGACTATTTGTGATAAATTTTTTACTTGTTTAGTTTACCTTAGTTTTGAAATGTTGCATATCATGGCATCTTTCCGCCAAACGGCAAATAGTATGCATTAGAAAAATGAAAGTTACGTGGCTTTACACGGCTTTATTCAGAAATACACAAGAGTTTCATTTGGAAGTATCAAACGAATAGTTGGAATGTGGTAATCCGACGTTGTTTGGTAGCTTCACCCCGAGTTTGTTCGACTCGGGTAACCGTCAACTTGAAAACTATTATAGTAAGCCTAAGCTAGAGCGAAACCAAAACCAAAATTAAGCATTAGACTAAGTCGGCTTAATACCCAAGGTGTATTAAGTCCATTTAGTAAAAAACCGCCAAAATCGTGTCTAAGGTCTTCGACCTCACGGCACATCATTTTATGTGACATTTGAATGATGTACGTGTGAAAACCAATTTGGGGTGGGTAAAACTAACTAGCTTCTGTTTTATAGATATTGACCATTTTCCAAAGTTCGACATGATCATAGCGGCGCCGCCCCAACTCAAAATGTGGCATGACAATCTGGACGGGATCATAGAAGAACCCTCAACAAATACGTGGGTGCTCTGACAGAATGATCAACATGAATGGTTGGCCAGAATTGGTTGAGGTCCTCACGGTTATTGGATAGCCAACGAATGGTGTTCCGATTTGGAACCGCCGAAATTACCCCGACTTTGGAGTAAATCAGAGACTACATAGACACGGTAGGCACTGGGATAGAAAGGAAAGCAAGAAATAAGAAGACATCTTTATCCCTAATAAGCCTTCTGTAAAAGATATTGCGGACTGGTTTGGGTTGGGGAAAAACATTGCCTACTGGTGCCAAGAATCCCACATCGCATTCAGAGATCTTTATATGAGATTTGGACATGCGAGCTTCTACGCCACTTACAATCGAGAGTTCAAGGTCTCCTATAGAGAATGGAACGAAATTCGTCCTCTTGCATTTGCTGTAGCGTTATTGGGAACGATGGTCTTTCCACATGGCCCAAGTCGTAGCATCAATACTCAAGTTATAACACTCTCGCATACTTTGTTCAAAGGGTATGAGAACCAAGGGACAACAAAGTACTACCCTATAGCCCCGGTCATCCTGTCCGATATGTATCGATCCCTGGGAAAATGCAAAGAGGGGCATCGATACTTCAAAGGATGCAACCTACTTCTTCAGTGGTGGATCCTCAGCCACTTCGCAAAGGGTGCTCGAACTCGGGAGCTGCATACTCTTGACAACAAGAACACCCTTAAAGATTTGAATGACAAGTTGTACTGGGCAAATATGGGCAATCGGAGAACAAGGGGGAGATGGGCTCAGATTTTCTCTTAATTGAGAGAAGAAAATCTCCAATGAATGCTTGACCGCTTCATCTCCAAAGAAGTCATCGTGGAGAGCCGCTGACAGATTGTACTTCCTCTACCGGGCATTCAGGGGATTCTCCCTTACGCACCCTTTCGAGTCTTACGACAGTTTGAGAGGAGACAAACTGTACCTGAAGAGGCATACTATGGCGCTTATGTATAGGATATCGGAGACGATAGAGTGCATGACACGACTGAAATGTTCAGAGAATGGAAAAATGCCAAGAGGATGGATAAAAATACCATCGTTCCAGACCGATTTAATGCTGGGTACGATGAGGGTTACAAAAAATGGTTGAAAAAAGACATACAAAGTATCTCCTCCCCAACCCTGCGCAGCTTTCCCAGCGTAATGGACAAAGAAGCCAAGGCAGTGGCCGAGCTGCAAGAGGTAAAGAAAGAGGCCTAAGAAGTGTACGCTATGTATGTCGAGAACCAAGATACTCTTGAGAAAATGACTCAAGAGGTGGAAAGACTAAGGCGTGGTTATGATGATTTTGATACCTGGGTAGAGGATAAAATCGAGAGGATGCGATACGAAAGCTTGGAAGACAAAGGACGCCTGGGTGAAGGGTTCTTGCTGATGTTGCAATGTATGTATAAACAATACAAGACTCAAGGAAACAACAACGGAGTAGGACCATCTGGAGCAACATAGTGGATTTCGCCCTTGCGCGGGTTTTTCTATATGTATTTGTCATTTAGCCCCTGCGTGGGCATGCTTTATTGCGTTTCAGTACATTCAAATGGCCCCTGTGTGGGTTTGTCATTTAGTGTTTTATCCTTTATTTCCCCTTTGTGAACGTTATTATTCATTTGTGAAATTTATTTGGGGGAACTTGTTTATTTGGTTCAAATTCACGTGTACATCATTCAAATGCGCTAGGCCTACCCTTGGCACAAAAGGGTCCCCCTTCATGTTTAGGGCGCGATATGTGCTATTAACTGCTTGTGTGTTATGTTGCTGTGAATAAGGATATCGGAAACCCACTCATTTTCAGAAATTTCAAATATACAAACAAGTCACTATTATGAAAAGTCCGACAAAAATTTCCCGAGTATTAAGTTTCTCACTCAAAAGACACCTCTCATACCACAAATCCTAAAACACTACTATACTGTCTCAGGAAAGGCAAAATCGCCGCTATGGACAAAGGAAAGGGTATTCAAACTGAACCAAGTGAAGAAGAGAAGATCGAGATGCAAAAGCAGCGTGGAAAGCGTCTGTACGAATCACTATTTCCTCCTGAGAGCCCCAAAGAGGAAATCAATGAAGAAAATTATGAGGAGGAAAGTTATGAGGAGATACTAGCCCGCCCACCTTCTTTCGAGGGACGTCTGGCAAACGGAGACAGCAAAATTTCTCTCGAGGCGTATCCGCACGAAGGCCAGAAAAAGATAAAGGTCATCTCGTGCGCTCTCGATTTTGAACACTATCGGTCTAGGGGCCTGCTAAGACCCGTTAAGAAAGCCACCCCCAAGTGGGATTAGGAGATCTCCGCAAGACGTGTGAATGTCATCCCAGGGAGAAGACATACAATAGAAGAGTGTATTGGGTTTAAAAACGCAGTCCCCTATTTATTCAGCATGGATAGTACTCCAAACACTTGGGGTGACGGCATCATCCTTGCATGTAGTGAACCGCGTCTTGACATACCGGTCACAGAGAAGACCGAATTCTATCATTGCTCATTCACGCCTTTCAAGAAAACAATGAGGAAAATCTACTCGGATTTGGTTCAGAATGGCTTCTTTACCCACTACTACAAGAATGTGGACATGCAATATTCTCTTCAGCACGAAATTCAAAAACGTTGTCCCTATCATCATCACGCCACAGACCACAACATTGAAAAGTGTCTCGACTTTCATCACGACCTTGAAACCCTCATTGACATGGGAAAGATTCGAGTCAAGATTGTCCCCCGTGGTTGAGATAACATAGAGAAGAAAGAATGACTAAGATGTGGTCATTAGTTTTATCTTTAAAGCTTCGTTGCCTTTCAGTTTCCATTGTAGCAGTTCTGAATGATTGTAATGAAAATCAATGTTTTATTTCCTATTCGAACTACGTTGGGCCTGAATTCTCCTTGTGAGATACGTAGGCAGCCATTCAAGGCCCGGCCCCTATCGTTGAAAATTTTCATTCTCCCCCTTACGGTACAAGGAAATATGAAGACCAGATCAACGGACATCAAAGAATAGCTGAAAGAAGACCTTATATCAATGTGATTTGGCCTTTTTGAGACAGTGTCAAATTAAAAAAACAAGCAAACTCCTTCTTGTTGAAAAATTTGCTTCCGTCATCACTCGTGGGTTGAAGATATCCTCAAACGTAGCAACTTGTGTGTTTATCTTCTCTATGTGTGATATTATGCGTTTCGTATTCTTAATCCAAACTGACAAATCTGCCTTTGAGTTGTTTTCCTCCTCAGGTATTTTGAACTGATCTGTGTTGATCAAGCTGGCAGATCATCCTTACTTCACCAGATCGAAAGGTCCCGCAGATTCCTTCCCTGGGCAAAATTCTGATAAAGGAAAGACGATTATAGGAGACAGTAACGAAGAGGTAAGTCTCACTGATGTTGTGGCGGCTCAACCCACCATAGCGGACCAAAATGAGTTGATTCTGCAGTTGATGCAACAGATTGTAGAGATGAGGGTAGAGATGCAGAGAAGGCAGATTTGCCTCCACCAGGATATAATGTTAATGCTGCAGATGCAAGGCCTCCTATCTACTTTCCTTCCTCGAATATGGATCCATCTCAAGGCGTGTCGCTCGCTCAGAATCCCCCGTTATAGATCCAATTACCCAAAATCCGCAATATGCTTCAGTCTCTTACCAAACACCACCACCTCCTCAGAACCATCATTCTCAAATGCCCTCTCATGTTCAAAATACCCAACCGCAATCCGCTCCACCACCTCAAAACCAAAGTCAAAATCCAAATCAGAACACTTTTAATCCCCAAACATCCCACCACCACTTGAATCAGAATACCAATCCTCGGGCTTACCCCTAAAATTATCAAGCTGCCAAAATGCCCAGAGTCCTTCCGTAGCTCCACCCTTACCCAAAAGGACAACTTTCCAAGTTCCCGACTCTGCTGAGCACGACGTGCACGGTTTGAGTTGAACCATTATGAGGAACAGGAAAGAGAATGGAGGGCGAAGGAAGAAGTAAAGGTAGATATAAAAGAGGAGATCAAGAAAGCCATGAAAGAGCTCCAGTGCGTCCCTGCAACCGCCGGCCTAAGTTATGAAGATATATGTATTCATCCAAATCTGGACCTTCCAGAAGGGTTCAAAATCCAAAAATTGATACTTTCGGAGGAGTGGGGAACCCTATGGCTCATCTGAGAGCCTACTATGACCATCTCATTGGAGTTGGTAGGGATGAAGCTCTATTGATGCGGCTTTTCAGCTGAAGCCTGTGCGAAGAAGCTCTCGAATGGTTTACCTCACAGGAAACCAAGCAATGGCCCAGCTGGAATGCTCTAGCAAAGGATTTCATCGAGCGATTTGCTTACAATGTAGTAATTGTTCCTGATCGTTACTCTTTAGAGAAAATAAAGTAGAAATCAACCGAGAGCTATAGAGAATTCTCTTACAGGTGGAGAAAAGAAGCAGCGAGGGTGAGACCACCCATGTTTGAAAAAGAAATTGTTGAAGTGGTCGTGCGGGTGCAAGAACCCGAGTATTATGACAGAATAATGTTGCTCGTTGGAGCAAAGTTTGCTGAGATAGTCAAGATCGGTGAGACTATCGAGGATGGTCTAAAATCAGGAAAGATAGCCCGTGTAGACGCGTTGCCCGGATATTCAGGGTTGTTAAAGAAGAAGAGATAAGAAATTGTTGTTGTTTCATATGAGGGGAAGAAAACCCCCAGAAGCTCGTCATATTCCCAAGGTCGTCCTCGACCTTCCCAAAATTCCTATCAAGCTTGCTACACGCAAGCTAGTCATCCCAATAATCCTCCATTTTATCAAAATACCAACTCCACTTATCCGAATGTCAAAGCTCTACTATACCAAAGTCCACCCCCAAATTACCAAAATACATCTCCCGCTTACAAAAATCATCCTCCACTGTATAAAATTCCATCTCCTCACTACCAAGGTATTTCTCCCAACTGTGACAACGTGCAGTCAAGCTACCGAGCACCCCCTCCTGCGTATCAAGTCCAAGCTCCACTATATCAAAATCCCCACCCGAATTACCAAGCTCCATTGCCAAACTACCAAGCCAATTCATATCCCATAAATCAGGCTCACGTCCGAACAACTGAGGTTATCAATAGATGCCTCCCCCACAAGGATGTTATGATCCCCCTCGGCCCCGGTTCGAGAAGAAACCTTCAAGGAATTTCACTGCGCTTGCAGAAATCCAAACAAAGCTGTACGAGCAACTAGCTGCGGCCGGATATATCCACCCTGTGGGGCCCAAGCCCCTGGATATAAATTCGAAATTCTATAGGCCAGATAAGAGATGTGCTTATCATTCAAACAGTGCTGGGCATAATACTTAGGACTATATCAACCTCAAACACAAGATTCAGGATTTAATCGACCAAAAGGTGGTCTCTCTCCAACCAGCTGCACCTAACATCAACACCAACCCTTTGTCGAATCATGGAGGCGACAATGTTAGTATGATAGAGACAGATGACGATTGGTGTGTGACAAAGGTGATAACCCCAATCGTCCCTGACGCGTTCGAAAGGTCTGTGGCTTCATTGAGTATCAAAGAGAAAAAAGAGTTCGTTATATTGACACCCGTAAAGGTTGTTGCCTTGGTGCCATCAGAAACTCTTGTCACGCCAAAATTTGTGATTGAAACTGCTGCCGCTCAGGGTATGACCCATTCTGGGAGGTGTTATACTCCTGAAGAGTTAGCTCTGGGAGGACAGAAGAAGGATCAGGGTAAAAGGCCGATAAGCAAAGGCGAAGCAGAGGAATTCTGGAGAAAGATGCAGCCGAAGGATTATTCGATTGTTAAGCATTTGGAGAAGACTCCAGCCCAGATTTATGTGTGGGCCTATTGATGAGCTCACAATTGCACATGTAGGCCTTGATGAAGGCTCTCGATGATACATATGTGCCCGTGGGCGCGATCAGCGATAACGTGGCCGCTATGATCCACCAGGTTATTCGAGAGCATCGAATCAGCTTTTGCGATGACGAGTTGCCTTTTGAAGAGAGGTCCCACAACAAGGTGTTGCACATCACTGTTGTATGTCGTGAGAAGGTCATAAATGGAGTCTTGGTGGATGAAGGATCCGGTTTGAATATTTGTCCATTGTCAACATTGAAGTAGTTACATTTTGACTTGGGGAAGTTGGAGCAAAACCAAGTCAACGTGAGGGATTTTGATGGGGTCCAAAGATATACCTTGGGAGCAGTAAATCTGGTTATCCAAATGGGTCCGACAGAATTTATCGCACAGTTCCAAGTCTTGGACATTGACACCAGCTATAACCTTCTTCTGGGAAGGCCTTTTATTCATATGGCTGGAGTTGTACCTTCTACCCTTCATCAGATGATGAAACTCGTTTGGAAGAAAGAAGAGCTGGTTATTCATGGTGAAGGTAGTCACTCCGGCAGACAGGCACCAATTATCGATGAAGTTTCTCGAGGTACAGATTTCTACACAGTGGAGCTGGTAAATGCCACTGGTGAGGATTTGGCCCCACAGCCTCCTATGCCTGTCGTGTACAAGATGATAGCCACTGTGATGCTGCAGAATGGTTTTTAACCAGGTTTTGGATTGTGAAGAAATTCCCAAGGAATTATTGAGCCTATTCCGGTCACCGTCAAAAGAGCTAGATATGGTTTGGGGTACATCCCCACAGATGATGATATGAGGCGAAGAAGAAGATCGATCAAGCATTGGCTAAGCCAATCCCTCATCTGTATAATCATTCCCGGTCCGAGAGTACGCCGAGCCTAACGACGTTGGGGAAGGAATCTGCGGCCTTTTCGAGGAGATCAATGCTGTTATTGAGTAAGAGGTAAAGATAGCTGGTATCCGTGATGCAGAGCCTAGAGAGATGCTGCAGAACTGGACCTTCACGCAGATTCTGATTCCCCGAACGCCTTGTAGAAGGGCATCGTTTTATGCATATTTAATTCGGTGGTAGTCCGGAAGAGGCCCGAGACCCACCATTTTGAATTTTATTAATTTCTTGCATTTTAAATTCACTCGTGATGTTTGAAAAGGTGACGTGGACCTTTGCCATAGCCAAAGTTTGCATTATTTCCCTTTTTTGAATGAAAGACTCTTTTATTAAAATTTGATTTATTTACTTATTTGCTATATTTTACTTGTCTAACTTTGTCTATTTATGGTTTCAGTAATATAAGTTTTAAACCTGCCAATGTCGTTTCATGTCACGAGCTGAACGAACAAAGTGAGGCAGGTAATGACGAGGTTGATGATTACGAAGAGGAAAATAAGTCATCAGGGTATGTTGCAGAGGAATTTCGATAGTTTGAAAACAAGCATAAACCGAATCTAGAGGAAACTGAAACTGTTAATCTGGGAGACCAGAAATGTGTCAAAGAGGCCAAAATCAGCGTTCATTTGAATGAAACTTAGAAGAAGGATCTAATTCATTTACTCACCGAGTACGTTGATGTGTTTGTCTGGGAAGTCAGCGACATGCTAGGGCTGAGTACCAATGTTGTGTCTCACAAATTGCCGATTAATCCAGGGTTCAGTCTGGTGAAGCAAAAAATCCGGAAAATCAAGCCTGAGTTTAGTTTAAAGATCAAAGAAGAGATTACCAAGCAGATCGAGTCTCAATTGATGGAAGTGACGCAATACCCGACTTGGCTAGCCAATGTTGTTCCAGTCGCCAAGAAAGACGGGAAGATCAGAATTTGTGTCCACTACAGAGATCTCAACAAAGCCAGCCCTAAGGATAATTTTCCATTGCCAAACATTCATATTATGATCGATAACTGTGCTAAGCATGAAATGCAGTCATTTGTGGATTGTTACACAGGTTATCATCAGATTCTTATGGATGAGGAAGATGCAGAAAATACAGCTTTTATTACACCTTGGGGTGTATATCATTACAGGGTGATGCCATTTGGCCTCAAGAATGTTAATGCTACCTATATGAGGGATATGACGACCATATTTAATGACATGATTCATAAAGAGATTGAGGTGTATGTGGATGACGTCATTATCAAGTCCCGCGAGAGTTCGGACCACTTGACACATCTAACGAAGTTCTTTGATCGTCTGCGTCGTTATAACCTAAAGTTAAATCCCGCCAAGTGTGCTTTTGGAGTTCCAGCTGGCAAGTTGTTGAGATTTATAGTCAGCAGAAGGGGTATTGAACTCGATCCTTCAAAGATTAAAGCAATTCAAGAGTTACCTCCGCCGAAGACGAGAAAATAGGTAATGAGTTTCTTAGGGAGGTTGAACTACATCAGTCGATTAATATATCAATCAACCGTAGTGTGTGAGCCTATCTTCAAGTTGTTGAAGAAAAATGCTCCAACAAAGTGGACTGAAGAGTGTCAGACTGCTTTCGACGCTATCAAGAACTATTTGTCAAATCCACCGGTATTGGTTCCTCCGCGAGAAGGGAGTCCTTTGTTGCTGTATTTTTCCGTCTCAGATGGTTCATTCGGATGCGTGCTCGATCAACACGACGAGACATGAAAGAAGGAAAGGTCTATCTACTACATAAGCAAAAAGTTCACTCCATACGAGTCTCGTTACACTCTGTTGGAGAGAACGTGTTGTGCTTTGACTTGGCTTGCCCAAAAGTTGAGACATTATTTGTCATCGTATACTACATATCTCATCTCCAGAATTGACCCATTGAAGTATACTTTCCAGAAGGCGATGCCAACCGGAAAGTTAGCTAAGTGGCAAATGCTGTTGAGTAAATTTGATATTGTATATGTGACTTAAAAGGAGATAAAAGCACAGGCCTTGGCAGATCATCTGGAAGAAAACCATGTTGATGAATAATATGAACCACTCAAGACCTATTTTTACGATGAAGAAGTATCCTTTCTGGGTGAAGATATTTCCGAAATGTATCCTGGCTGGAGATTATTCTTTGATGGAGCGGTAAATCACCAAGGAAAGGGTATCAAAGCAGTCTTAGTGTCAGAATCTGGTCAGCACTATCGCATGGCAGCTAAGCTCTGATTTAATTGCACAAACAACATGGCCGAATATGAAGCTTGTATTCTTGGTTTGAAAATGGCCATCGATATGAATGTCCATGAGTTACTGGTTATTGGAGATTCAGATCTGTTGATTCATCATGTTCAAGGAGAATGGGTCGTGAAGAACCCGAAGATCATACCGTACATGCAATATATATAGAAGATGTGCAAAAGATTTCGTAAAACTGAGTTCACACATACCCCAGAATACAAAACGAGTTCGCCGATGCCCTTGCCACCATCGGTTCTATGATCAAACATCCAGATACTGATTATATTGATCCTCTGGATATAGAGTTGAAGGAAAATCCAGTCCATTGTTCACTTGTTGAAGCAGAACCAGACGGTTTGCCATGGTATTTTGATATAAAGAAGTATTTGGAGTCCGGGAGTTATCCTGAAGATGCAACATCCAACCAAAAGAAGTTGATACGCTGTATGGCTCTCTATTTCTTTCTAAGTGGAGAAATCCTTTATAGGAGGACTCCTGATTTAGGTCTTCTCAGATGTGTCAATACTGTTGAAGCTGCAAAGCTTATTGAACAGATACATGCTGGAGTTGTGGTACACATATGAATGGGCTCACTTTGGCAAGAAAGATCCTTCGAGCCGGTTATTTCTGGATGACAATGGAGAATGATTGTTGCAAGCTTGTGCAGAAATGTCATAAATGCCAAGTGCACGGTGATATGATTCGAGTGCCGCCTCACGAACTTAATGTTATGAGTTCACCTGGCCGTTTGTAGCCTGGGGTATGGATGTCATCGGTCCGGTAGAGCCAGCCGCTTCTAATGGACACAGATTTATTTTGGTGGCTATTGATTACTTCACCAAGTGGGTGGAAGCAGCTTCTTATAAGTCGGTAACCAAGAAAGTTGTAGCCGATTTCGTTCGAAATAATCTACTATGCAGGTTTGGAGTACCAGAATCCATCATTACTGATAATGGTGCAAATCTGAGCAGTCACTTGATGAGAGATATATGTGAGCAATTTAAGATTACTCATCGGAATTCAACCGCTTATCGTCCCCAAATGAATGGAGCTGTAGAGGCTGCCAATAAGAATATCAAGAAGATCCTGAGAAAAATGATTGATAATCACCGAGGTTGGCATGAGATGCTGCCATATGCTTTGTTGGGTTATCGAACGACTGTCAGAACGTCGACTGGAGCTACTCCATACTTGCTAGTATATGAAACAGAAATAGTCATACCTGCTGAAGTTGAAATACCGTCTTTGAGAATCATCCAAGAGGCTGAGTTGAGTAATGCTGAATGGGTGAGCAAGAGAATTGATCAGTTAACTTTGATCAATGAGAAGAGAATGGTTGCCGTTTGTCATGGTCAACTATATCGACAGAGAATGATTCGTGCTTTTCACAAGAGAGTAAGATCAAGAAGTTTTGAAATCGGTCAGTTGGTCCTTACACACATTTTTCCTCATCAAGACGAATACAAAGGAAAATTCTCACCGAATTGGAAAGGACCCTACATGGTTCGCAAGGTATTATCTGGAGGTGATTTGGTCTTGTCGGAAATGGATGGCACCGCATGGCCGAAACCGATCAACTCAGATGCTGTCAAGAGATACTATGTGTGAAGATTTAGTTTGTATTTATGTTATTTCCCTGTATTTGTTTGGTTTGCTTGTAATGTTTTCATTTAAAATTTTATCCCTCTTATAATGAACTACGTTCGACCTGAATTCTTAAGAATGAGATACGTAGGCGGCCTATGTCGGCCTCGGTCGATTTTCTTTGTAAATTTCTTATTGTTGTTACCTTTGAGGGGAAACTACGTTTGACCTGATTCCTGCCTCAACGGGATACGTAGGCGCCACAAGGGTTCGGTCATATTTCCCGTAAGATTTCTATTCCTCATTGCAATAGAAACTGGGACAGAATTTTTGAGAGGGACTCAAAAATTCTCGAGAAGAAGATTACTCCTCAACAAACCAAGACTGAAGATATGTCGAGATTTGCAACCGAGACACAATTTTTGAGAGGATCTCAAAAATTCCGTGATCCGCTCACCAATAGTCAAAGATAAATTTGAGACATGTAACTGGGACAGAAATTTCGAGGATGGCCTCAAAATTTCAACATGGATTTATCGACAGTCTAGAGTGGCTTTGAATACTCCCCAGCGAATAATCATATTTACTTCCAAGCATCAGGCTCAAAGAAGTTTATTAAGCCTGACGTTACATGACACTTGGCAGTGACCCCTTTTAAAATATTACTTCTCGAAAATTTATTTTCTTAAAGATTGTCCTTCTATGTTTCATTTGTTTTTGCATGAAATATTTTGTCTTGTCTATCAAGAATCGGGAGATCAGGAAATCAACCGGAGATAGCAGGACAAGGAGCAGACAACTGAAGAAATCGACACAGATTAGTTTGTTTAAAACTAACAATTTTTCTGTGGATGCAGGTGTATAGATTTGCGTTGATATTAGTAAATTCCTCCGATCGATGAATATGGAGAAGTCAAGGGAGGAGAAAGTTCTCCTAAAATTTAACGGTGTTCCTATAGACGCATGAATTATTTCATATTGCTTATACCGGAGACTTGGAATATGACTGGTTTATTTCAATCAAATTCCGACAACATGAAGTCTATAAAAAACGCCCAGCTACATTTGAGGTTGAATCAAGCGAAAATCTCAAGAAAGAGTTTATGGTTTTTGTAGAGGACATTATCTGCATCATATTATCAGACACGATAGAGTCGCTACCCAGACGGGTCATTTATTTTATTGCCGATCAAGACAATACACTACCTCAGAGGGGTCATTTATTCTATTATCGATCAGGACGATACACTGCCTGGAGGGTCATTTTACTGTATTGTCGATCGAGACAATATGATTATCGAGAAGGCACCTGAATATAAATATGTTGCTCGATTGGAGCATTATTTTCATTTGGTACCAAGGATGCATCACGAGTCAATATTCATGCATTGCGAAAGATCATGCATCGCGAGTCAATATTCATGCATCGTGAGTCATCGTGCATCGCGAGTCAATATTCATGCATTGCGGAAGAACATGCATCGCGAGGCAATATTCATGCATCGCGAGGCAATATTCATGCATCGCGGAAGAACATGCATCGCGAGTTAATATTCATGCATCGCAGAAGATCATGCATCGCGAGTGAATATTCATGTATCGCGGAAGATTATGCATCGATAGTTAATATCCATGCATCACGGAAGATCATGCATCGCGAGTCAATATTCATGCATCGCGAGTCAATATTCATGCATCACGGAAAACCATGCATCGCGAGTTAATATTCATGCATCGCGGAAGATCATGCATCGCGAGTCAATATTCATACATCATGGAAGATCATGCATCGCGAGAAGATTTCATGCCTCGCAGAAATTATGCATCGCGAGAAGATATTCATGTTTCGCAGAAAGATATGCATCGCGAGAAGATATTCATACCTCGCAGAATTTTTGCATCACGGGAAGATATTCATACCCCGCAAAATTTATGCATCGCGGGAATGTTTCATACCCCCCAAGAAATCACTCATCGCGGGAAGATATTCATGCCCCGCAAGAAATCATGCACTGCCAAAAAAAGGAATCGTGCATCTCAAAGGAAATATTTACCCCTCAACATCAATTGCATCTTTATTTGGCAAGAATGAATGCCAAGAGAATCATCGAAAATAACAAAGAGAATTATCAACATTGCATCAACTTTTATTTATTTTGACATCAAATGAAGAATACATTTAAGATTACAATGCAAACATAAGACATAAGCTTTATTTGCTTTCCGTCAAACCTAATGGATGTTGACGACAAATATTGAAAGAGAGCAACTAAGTGTCAACACGGTAAAAAACACTATCTCTCACTTCAATTGCATTTTTATGCTAATGAGTTTTATCTCAACCTTTGTTGAGAGCATCCGAAAGGATGAATTCTCCAAAAACTAAACCACAGGTGCGGACGACATCAAAAAGGATACAGCACAACGTGGATCTTTTTCACAGCAGCGAACTGGGACGTAGTCCAAAGAGGAGTGTCAAACTCTTAGGACGTGAGCAGAGGAGCGACTTCCACCACAATCAAACCACACCCCTCGCATAAGGCATGTGGGTTTTTCTATAGCATTATCAGTTTCGGTTTTGCATCTGGACTTTTCGGTCTACCGGAAGCAAGTTCCCAATCTGGGTGACAATGCGCCAAGAGCTTTGGAAATTATGTCGTGTAAGTTCTTAATTATGGGTGTGAAGCGCGCCACATTCATGGCTAAGATATTGCAAGCCTCGTTTTTATACTTATTTCATTTGTCACTTGTCCGAAACCATAGGTTATCTAGCATAATAGATTTCCTTTTCAACCGATCGAGTCGAACTACAAACAACCTGATTCCTAAGGTTTAGGGATATGTAGGCGGGCTCAGCGTTGAAAACTCGGTTGTATTCCCACATTCGCTCTTAGATCTTTTTCTTGAGCATTTTGATCCCTTCATAATTAGGTATCAGGATGACTGTCGAATTCTTTCAAAATCGTGCGTTAAGTCAAGCGTATCGAACTACAAGTGTCCTGAATTCTCATATAGCCTGATATATGTAGGAGACCTATTCCCGGGGGTTTGGCTATAACTCTTAAAGTCCGTACCAGAATTTTGTCAAAGGATGAATTTGTGGTCGGTCAAAATTGGATCGGTCAATTTCATTTTCCTCGAATTTCTTGCATCACTCCAAGTAAAATGAGGGATAGTTGTTGACACCCAATTTTGACCCTCCCCGATAGAAATTGATTCTCGAGCTTCTTAAATTTCCTAACGAGTTAAAATAATTGATTTTATAAAATTCAAAATTTTCTTAGTCGTTTTAAAATTGCTTTAGTCGATTTTCTTAATTATATATATATATATATATATATATATATATATATATATATATATATATATATATATATATATATATATATATATATATATATATATATATATATATATGTTTTTATGTGTTTTATATAATCAGTTTATTTTACGAAATATTCGAAAATCGTCCCAAAAGATTTTTTTTTATTTAATGGTTTTATTTAAATTAATTTTGTCTATATGGTTAAGTTACATTCTTCGAGCTTTAATTTCATAACTAAATCAATTATTTTATCCTGTTAAAATTTAAAAGCTCGTTGATTAGTTTTTAATTGATTTACCTTGTTCAAATCTTAGTTTAATCCTTTGTTTATTTAATTTGTGCCCATTTCACAAACGGCAGCCCAAATTATCAAATTCCCAGGCCCAACCTTTTTTTTCCATTCCTTCAGCCCATTTATTTTCGACTTCAATTCCTTTTTATTCCCTTACCCTGCCCAATTTGTGTTCGTAGAAGAGGGTCCAGCAATACCCATCAATCAAAATATTATACATTATAGCAGCCCCAAAATTCCTTGGTCGACCCGACCCTGTAGGTCTTTTCCTTCACGCGCAAAGCCAGAGCAACCCAGAAGAATCTCGACTCAAAGCCTCATGCAAGAACACGCGAGAGCGAGTCGATGGAGCAAGCAGCAAAGGACGTAGATTTTTGTCTTTTTCTCCAACGTCTCTTTCTCCTTTCTGCATTTGTACGATTATGGCAGCACCTCCAAGACTGCAGATCATCCTTGAGGATACGAGATCAAGACACGCAAAGGCACAAGGACAATCAATCGATCTGAGACGTCCATCTACTCTCTTTCCAACTTAGTTTTGGCGGAAATCTGAAATTGGGGAATAGAACTTCCAAATTATCTTTAGAAATTTGAATTTCAAAAGCTATTGTGGCTTGGATCTTACCCGATGAGTCAGCCCTTTTTCCCCCATTTCGTAACCCTAATACCTTCCTATATATACTCTTGTTCTTGACAACCGCGGGAGAGGATTTTTTTTCTTTTGAAAAAAAAACAAATAAAAAATATATATATTTTATAGAGAGTTCTTTCGAGGAGAATTCAGAACTTGGGTGGAAACGATTTCTGTGGGAGGAACATTGAAACTTAGAGAGTTAGGAGAAAATAGTGAACAAACGATAAGAAGTTTTGCTAAGGAATATTGCTTAAGGATTCCGGTTTTGGAGTAGATTCGAGCATTTTTCCGGTTCTCTGTTTGTCTCCGAGCTTGAAGACCTCCGAGCTTTTCTTGTGGTGTGCATCCGTTGCATGTTCCTTGCTCTCCCCTGCCTAATTCGCTGCCTCGAAAACGGTATATAACTTCACTTTCCTTTGATTTTCTCTTGCTTAGCTGATTGTTGGATGGCTATAATTATGAAGACTAGAGTTCTTTGTTTTTTTTTTGGCTGAAATTTTATCAGGTTTTCTTAGTTTTGGATATGATTTGTATGGGTGTGATTTTTAAAGTTATTATATTTTTTTTTATTTTTTGTTTCGAATCGATTTTGAGTTTAAAATTTTATAAGTGTGTTGTTTCTCTTTAGCTCCTTGATTTATCTCGTTCAAATTTCGGATTTTAGGCTAGTCTTGGTTGACCTCTGCTTTGTTGTGAATCTGCATGAGCAAGTTAAATTTCAGCAGGTTTATTAAGTCTATTAAGATTGTATAGATCGATATCGCTTGATGTCCCAATCACCTGTTCACTACAAGGCTATGTTCCCCTCCATGCTTATCTTTTTTCTTTGTTTTCTTTTCAAATATTCGATGCTTCGCATCACTGAATGCTTAACATCTGCTAAATTATTGGTAAGGGCGTCGTTTCTTATTTATTGATATCGGAGCAAGTTGTTTGTATTTGATGTCAAACTATTTGTATCGGTTGTAAATGAGTCCATTTAGTGACTCATCATGAAGTATGGAACTGTAAATTAGTTCTAATTGTTTCATGATTGTTTGAAAGTTAGTATGACGGTATTATATCATTAGATTGAACTGTTTTGCTTTGGTTTTCTTGGCCGTGTAAATTGAATCAACTTCTCTGTTTCGCCTCTCTTACTTGATTTTTTCTGGGGTTCCATTTCACAAGTTTAGTTCAAGAATTCTCATAGGTCCTTGGATTTATAATCGTTAGTTGGATCTTTTGTTTTGGTTTACATTATGATTAGATTTTTCTCCAAGGGTGTTGTTTTTGTTTGTCCAACGCTTTTCTATACATATGTAGCTAACTAAATAATTGAATTTTTAATTCTTCTATTTGTTTTAACTTGTTTATTTTCTTATCAAAGCATTAAAACTTTTTTTTTCTTTTGTTTAGTTCCTTTCATTATTTTGAGTATGATTTGTTTTGGTTCCCTTTCATATCAATCAAACCGATAACTTGCTTAAATTAGTCATGTCATTCTCCCTTTTTTTACTCTATGTTTTCCGATCTGAGGTTTCGAAGGGAGTTTTGACAACAACATTGAGCTTGTTTGATTTTAATTTATGACTAAGTCAATGCATATTTTGTCCTAGATTTGTGGTAGCAAACATATCATGTTCAAGTTTGCATCTATTAATATATTCGCTCGGCTTCGAGTCCGTGGCACCATGTGATGTATGCCATAATTTTCAGCACGCTTTATTTCCTTGTGGGATCCGTTTTGGATAATATTCTGTTGTTTATACAATGTTGGGAACGTAAAAAGCATTTAACTTACTTGAGTTTAAAATGTTAATTACTACTCTTGTTATAGTGCATCCCTTTCTCTCGTTTTTTTTTACTGCCTAGTTTAACACCAAATTTTGGTTAAAGTGATTCATATAGCAGCTGATATTGGTCGAAGATTTTCTATATATCCTTTTATTGAGTTAAAGTGTTGGGATTGATTAGGCTAGTTCTGTGGCTATATTTCTTCTCTATTGGTGATAAAAATCTGTCAATTTCAGTTCTTGAAGAATGACCCTCATCGTTGTTAATTATATTTTTTGTGGAATAGTGTATGCTGTGATTTTAGTTAATATTAATGCATCACTGTTTGTGGTATTGCATGTGATCATTGATGGAGTCCTACTCGGGCTCAGATGCTTCCCCGTTGGCATTTTGATTGGGCCATAAAGGCCCAAATCCTCCATTTCCAAGTCAGTCAGCCCATAAACTCGACGAACAGGTCCCGAAGTTTGAAAATTTGAAGGAGGTCGAAGAAGTCGGATTGGAGACTCCAACTTGTTTTTCCGATTTTTGTATTTTTATTTTGTAATGGGCTTAAGCCCTTGTCATCTTTTACTTTTATGTATTTACTTTGTATTGTTATTTGCTTAGTCTAGGACAGGTGCGAAAGAAAGAAAATGGGTCAAAAACCCAAAACAGGTGGGTCCGAAATTTCGTCAAGGCGGACAGAGACCCGGATTTGGACCCAAATCTATTTCCCTCTCTCTCTTTACTTGCTTTTAATTACTTATCCGTTTTACTTGTCGTTGGTTCTAAAGATTAGGAAAATCCGATTCCCCGCAATACGTCACTTTGGTTTTAACGACTCGATAAAATCAAGTAAACGGCATAAGGATTTTACAAATTAAAATTCACTTAGATAAATAATTTTTCACTTTCAAAACAATCTTAAATGATTTGGGCATTCATTTTTCAAAAAACTCTAAGAAATATTTTTATCGCACTTTTAAGTTTAGCCAAATAAATTAGTTGTCGGATAACCACATGTGAGCGGATGTCTTAGGTGATTTTAATCTTCCTAAGACATTAATATGAATCCCTGAAACATTAAATGTTTTCAAAATGATTTTATCTGTTAGGTCTTTTGGAAACATTAGTTTTCTTGATTTTCTTAAAAATTAAGTGGCGACTCTAAAAAGTCGAAAACTTTCTGAAAATACTATTTTTCGATTAAACAAGGTCCCTAACTTGTATACGAGGGTATTTGAGTTGGAAACATCCAGGAACTACTCCCCAAGGACAACCTTTAGGGTCCTTGAGGAGGACCCAACTTGAGAGCAAAGACTGCCAAAAACAGTCTCCATCTACGTGGGCAATCGACGCCCAGTTCATTGGGCAAAGGCCCGTCGATTGGGGCGTAGGTTGACATTTATCCTGGTTAGATTAATCTCCCATTTTATGGATCTTTGACCAAGTCGACGGTTTCCAGCACGGCTTGTCTATGGGTCTATGCCCCGTAGGTTGATCCATCGATTGGAGACCTGCAGTTTTCTGTAGGTCTCGACCTAGTGAGGGCCCATTTGGGGATTGCACCTAGTGTTCTAAAAATAGTTTGGGTGGTTATTTAAGGGCTTTTTGGGTATTTAAGTAGTTTTATAAGTCTAGAACCACAAGTTAAGTCATTATTCAATACTCAAACCCCAAACCCAAAGAAGAATTCCCTAGAACTCTATTAAAGCTTGAAGGGAGCTTGGAGCTTGGATCTTGGTTTCTCCATAAATTCTCTTTCAATTTCGTGGCTAATCATCAATCAAGGTATGGTGTTTCACTCTTGAATCTCTTTCTTTAAGGATCCAATCTTCAAAGTGATTTCTAAGAACTTTTCAAAAGATGAATTGTCCTATTTTGTTATCTAGCCATTGGTTCCTGCATAAAACGTTTTGAATCATTGAATTATGATTTAATTGATGTTAATTTGATGATTTTAGGTCAATAACTCCATGAACCCATGCAAATCATGATTTCCTTATTTTGATTATATTATGGGTGATTTGATCATGTCTCAATTGTATTGATTTGTTGTGTAGTTTGATTTAAGCTATTGAATTATGTAAGAAGTATGTTAGAATTGTATGTAGGATGTTCTAAGTTGATGAATTCATATTATATTATCTTGGATCATTGTTTATTGTGATTATTTTTTTGAATTGGTGACTATGACTATTTATAAGAGCCTTTGTGGATTGAGTTGGTTGAATTGGCTTTCGATTGGAGTTGTTGAGATTGGATTGGTGGTAGGTTGACCTAACCTTCTCTATATTGTGCAGTATAGGTCTTGAATTGTGATGATTGGTATGGTCCACTTATGGTGGCGGTGCTTATGTGATATAATTGTGAAGAATGTGGCCTTGTCGGCATTACTTTATATAATTTTGAACAATATGGCCTTGTCGGCATTACTTTACGAATTATGATGTTAGCATGTAATAACTTGTATATGTGATCACTGTGAAGGTCTACATGGTTTATGTGTATATGTGAAGTCCTACCATATGTTATTCTATGTGATTATATGTGATCATGATAGGCTATAATGATGCCTTATATGTGTATACTTGATGTTGGAGTGTGAATCTTCCTAGGCTACTATATGAGTCTTGTGATGGATTATAGTGGTTTTTCTATAGAAGTGTGTAGGGTGACATGCAAGTATACTTAGTTGACCCTATAAGCTACTTGAATGATATTGTACATGTGATAAAATGATAATGAAGTGTGTCTTGTTTCGGTAGACCTATGTCCCTTACTTGGTACATGAAGAATATGAATATGAATCCTTGACATAATAGGCTTAAACAACTTTGTCATTTATGTATATGTGTGATTCGAATGTGACCTTGAACATAGTTAAGAGGGTCATTAACTTGGAACCTTCTAGAAAAGAGGTTATGATATCCTTGAAGTTGAAAGCCGTAATGATATCTTTCTTGTGTGAATAATGGACATAGGGGTAGGTTTGCTGGAACCGCGTAAAAAAACCTTAAGAAAATCATTGAGCTATCCTATTTGACCATTGTATGGCACCCTAGTGGAAGCCCTTTGGTAAGGTGTACTATGATTTGGTTGTGACTTCTATATGGTACATCTTCATATGTCCTTAGATTAAATTATTCTATGAGACAAAGGCTAGCACCGAGTGAGCATGCTTAGGGAGTAACTCTATTTAAGATGATATTAGAGCACAAAGAAACTCTTTATATTCCTTAACCATGTGTCTACATGGGTTGTGTCGTAGTTCTACCCTTGTCAAGTAGAAAACCCTCCATCAGAGTTTGGTTTGACTCCGGATTCCATGCCTAGCTAGTATGGTCTATATCGGTTATTGCCTATTATAATCATGTGGAATACATTCTAGTATTTGGTAGGTTCTACAAAGTTTAGGTAGTGGAATGGGACGCTATCTAGACATTGCACGAGTAGGCTTTGAAGATGCTAGTGTGTTGTTTCCCTAGGTCTTCTCCAAGACCATTATGTGAAAGTCCTTAATTTTTGAATGTCTCCTAAATGGTCTAATGAACATAGTGACTTAAGTTAAATGTATGTAAATGGAAAAGCACCTATCTAGAGTAGCTTTAAGGATTGCTTAGGTAAGCTTGGAGAGGGTGTATGGGCGGTTTCTTTATGTCCTACTTAGGTGATTCTTAGAGTAACTTTAGGTAAGGGGTTTGATGAATATATTGAATAATATTATCTTAGGAATACTTGAGGATATCTTAGGTGTGTGTGAAGTTGTATGGGCGGCCGCTTCATGTCTCACTCTTGTGAGCCTTAGGAGGACCTTTGGTAGGAGAGTCTTATGCTTGTATGGTTTGGGGTGATATATTATATATTGTGTACGGTGACTATATGTGCTTATAGTGACTTCTAAGTGACTCTTATACTTGTCTTATGAGGTTTTCTACAAAAAGAAAATGTTTTATACAAATGTAATTTTAGCATAGTTTTAATTGCTTGTCACCATACTTAGTGCATTCTAATGTACTAATTCCGTATATTTTGTCTATCTCTAAAGTTGTAGGTTGCATTAGATAATATTCCTTTGAAGTAGAAGCTTGGATTAGTATTCATTCAAGAAAAGTTGGGGTATGTCCTCAATAAATCCGAGGACATAATTATGTTTAGTTTTCTTTGTTAAAGACATTGTAATAGACTTAGATATTTCTATATTGTTGATGTATAGGTCGTGTCCCACTATATTCCTGTGTCTAAGATGGCGACTTTAAGACTTAGCCTTTCCTTATGATTTTCTATAAAGAGATATTTTGAAGTATTATTATTTCGTGTGAAAAGTTTGAATTTCGCACTACTGTTCATACATGTATGACATGAATGATGTCAAAGGGCTTGTAGAAGACCTTCGAGAGGTCAAGTACGCCGTGCAATGATTTGAGAATACCATATCTTCTATGGTATACTCTCGGGTTGTGACAAACTTGGTATCAGATCATAGGTTATGAAGTAGTCTTTAGGAATCCAAAGTCTCATTAAAGGAACATCTAGTAGAGTCTTGTTAATCAGTGTGAGTCGCAACACAGCTATGAGCGAGACGCTATAGGACGATAGAGTTTCACTTTCTTCACCAATCTTTTGTCGTGCCAATAGAGTTGAGGTTATAAGTGTCTATTAATAATCTCTTATTTGTGTTTTTAGGGTATTAATACAAAAAGAATGATTGTAAGAAGGTTTGAAGATGAAGGGGTGAATGAGGAAGTTCCTCCACAAGGTTATCAAGTCCCTATTGGAGGTGAAGGTAATGAGGTTCCCATGGTTCCCCCAGACATAAATAATGGGGAGATTATACAAGCTCTCCTTGCACTAGCCCAAGTCATAACAACACATGTGAATAGAGGTGTGGAGACTAGGATGAATGCTTTACAGAGTACCATGACCTCTATATTGGGGCACTTTGTGAGGATGAATCCTCTTATATTCCTTGGTTCTAAGGTGGGAGAAGATCTCTATTTGTTTCTAGATAGAGTGTACAAGGTGTTGAGTGCCATGGGGGTGATTTCTATGGAGAAGGCGGAGTTAGCTTCGCACCAATTGAGGGATGTTGCCCAAGTCCGGTAAACTCAATGGAAAGATAATAGGTCGGTTGAGTTGGGTCCCATAGAGTGGGAAGTGTTTAAGAAAGCTTTCTTAGGAAAGTACTTTCCTCGTGAGAGGAGGGAGGTGAAGGTTTAAGAGTTCATTAACCTTAGCCAAGGTAAGATGGGTGTTGAAGAGTCTAAACATAGGAGAAGCACAAGGAATTTGAACAGGGTTAAATCCAATAAGCAAAACCAGCCTATGTTGAAGAAGAGGGTTCCAAAACAAGATGGACCTAGTGCTCTTAAGGTCAAGGTTGAGGGTGATAGTGGTTCTCAAGGTGTTAAGCCTACTTGTTGTACTTGTGGGAAGAAGTGCGTTTGGAAGTGTCTCGTCAGTACCGCTTGTTGCTTTAGTTGTGGTAAGGATGGTGATAAGGTGAGGGATTGTCCCATTAATGCGGCTAGAGGAAGAGAGTCCAAGCAAGCTCCTCCTAATGCTCCGGATAAGGATGTCGGTAAGTTATAGTTTTCTCTCTTTAAGTTGTTATGAGTTCCTTCTAAGTGGGGGAGTGTGATGAGTAGTGGAATTGTGAATTGTTGTCTCTTCTCTTCAATTCAATTCAAGAATGAGAGTTACAATGTCATATAGGGGTGTCAAATGGGCGGTTTGGGTTGAAATTGAGAATATCATAATGGGTTGAAATAGAAGTAGGGTTGGGTCTTGACCTGCCCAAGTTTGCTTTGGGCTCAAATGGATTGTGCTAAAAATGGGTTGGGTCTTGACCCGCCCAATTTTACACGATTAATCTCAATAATTTAACATATTGATATTTAACTTTTATAATCAGAATTTGAATTTTAGCTCAAGAATTGTTTTTTTAAAAAAGTAACAAATGAGTAGATAAACCCTAAAAGATGCTAAATAGAGAATAATTCATACCATAAATATAGGAACACATCTTAATAAAAAGTTTTAAAACGGGTTAAAAATGGAGATAGAATTGGGCTCAATTGAGGATTCTCCTCAAATGAGGTATGCTTGAATGGGTTGAGATAGAACCCAATTCAAATTATATTTAGCCCAACCCTTAAAATTATGTGTGGGTTGGGTGGTTTACCTATGTTTGCGTTCATTTTTGACACCCCTAATGTCATGATGTTTAGGAGTCTAGTTGAAAATGAATTTCATTGATTCCTTGCATTGTGAATTTCATTAAGCTATGTTTATATTGTAAAATGAGTTTATATGGTTTTTTCTCTCATGTTTTCATGCTTCCATAATAAATTGCTTAAGAGTTACATTATTGAATGTTTGAGCATGTTGCACTGTAGGAGATGTAGTACTTCACTGTAAAAAATTGATTAAATTGTTCTTTCATGAAAAATGGTTATAATGTGTTTAGAAATTATGTATATGATCATGATAATGTGTGGAGAAGGATTTCCTCCTATTTTAAATGAGGAATGTGAGTCTTATTGCATGATGAGTTGTAGAAGTAGTTTCTATCATCTTGTTGTGTTTTGAGTTTCGTGTCTATGTGAAATTGGTGTTCCTCCTAATTGTGTATATTATATTGTGTGGTATGGTTATGTGCTTCTAGTCTTGAGTTTCGTATCTCTTGAAAGTGCCTAAAATGAAGCAAGTGTCAATCGAGGATGAATGTTGTCCAAGTGGGGGAGAATGTAACACCTCTAAAATGAATTAAGTGAATCTAGAGCTTCACACGTGTTTCATGAGGTTATGAAGTCCTAAAATGGTCTATAATAGTGTTTTGAGGCAGTATCTAAAGTTTGGTGGTGTTTGGAGGTGAAACGTCCAAGAACATCCAAGACGTTCGAAAGATTTGCCTTGAGACGTGCTTGTTTTTTTAGGTGTGGCTTTGCATGTTTTACGTATTCGTTTTGGTTGAAAATGATGTTTTAATTGCATGTAACAATACTTGGTGCATTCTAATGTACTAATTTCATATATTTTGTCTATATCTAAAGGTTTAGGTGGCATTTGAGAGGAGTCCTTTGAAGTGGAAGCTTGGATTAGTATTCATTCATGCAAAGTTGGGGTTCAATAGATTCGAGGACATAACTATGTTTAGTTTTCTTTGTTAAAGACATTGTAATAGACTTAGATATTTCTATATTGTTGACGTATGGGCCATGTCCCAAGATATCCGTATGTCTAAGGTGGTGACTTTGAGACTTAGCCTTTCCTTATGATTTTCTCTGAAAGATATTTTTTGAAGTGTTATTATTTTGTGTGAAAAGTTTTAATTCCGCACTACTTTTCATATATGTATGCAGTGAATGATGTCAAAGGGCTTGTATAAGACCTCCAAGAGGTCAAGTACGCTGTGCCACAATTTGAGAATATCATATCTTCTAGGGCATACTCTCACGTCGTGACACTTTTCATACTTATGTAATGAATGATAGCTAAGAGGCTTGTCCAAGACATCCGAGAGTTTGAAGACGCCGGTAACTTCTAGGGGGTGCTCCTAGATTGTTACAAACTTGGTATCAGAACATAAGATTTTGGGAAATAGTTTAGGGTCCAAAGTCTCACAAACCAGGTCTAGTAGAGTCTTATTCATCGGTGTGAGTCGCAACACATCCATGAGCGAGAGGCTATAAGGTGATAGAAGTTTCACTTTCTTCGTTACTCTAGTGTCGTGCCATAGAGTTGAGTTCTATAAGTGTCTTTTCTCAACCTCTTCTTGTGTTTATTGGACATGAATACAAGGAGGACACCCCACTAGAAGGGAGGAGTAGCTAATGAGAGAATCGCTCCCAGGGATGAGAAAGTCCCTATAGCTAACCAAGAGTATGTGAATGAGGTAGTTCCCCCTCAATAACCTCAAGTGCCCCAAGGTCCTCAAGCTCCCTATGTTGAAGGGATATGACCAATGTTGAGATAAGGAATGCTCTAGGGCTTTGACCAGCTCATGATGACTTAAGCTTAAGTCATCACTATCATGTTTCCCAAGCTAACCTAGGAGTTGGACCTCAACCAAATGCAAGTACTCCCGCTTCTAGAATCCGAGATTTAATGAGGATGAATCCTCCTACTTTCCATGGCACTAAGGTGGATGAAGATCCACAAGGCTTCATAGATGAGGTGTTCAAGGTGGTGGATGTTATGGGTTGACTCTTAGAGAGAAAGCAAAACTAGTTTCTTATGAACTAAAGGATGTGGTTCAAGTGTGGTCTAAGCAATGGAGGGATGAGAGGCCCATAAGGGAAGGCCCCGATAGATTGGGAAGTATTCAAGATAACTTTTCTTGATAGTTTTTTCCTCATAGAGTTGAAGGAGAGAAAGTTGGTAGAATTCATGAACCTTCATAAAGGGGAAATGAGTGTGAAGGAGTATTCTCTCAAGTTCACCCAACTCTCTAAGTATGCCCCAACCTTGGTAGCCAAATCTAGGGCTAGAATGAATAAGTTCGTAATGGGAGCGTCAAGCTTGGTGGAAGAAGAGAGTCGTTCGGCAATGCTCCATAATGATATGGATATATCTAGACTCATGGTGTATGCTCAACAAATTGCGGAGTCCAATCTTAGGAAGATGAATAGGGATGGAAAGAGGTCGTGGTCGTATGTACAAAGTCAACCCAAGTCTAAGAAGAGGTTCTATAATTAAGACTCTTCCATGGGGAACAAGGATAGGGTTTCCAACCAAAATTCTCAAGGAGGTGGTTGTGCTTTTGAGAGGCCTAAATGTACTACTTGTGGGAAGCAACGCTTGGGTAGGTGTCTTGCCAGTACGGATGATTGTTTTGGATGTGGTAATAATGGTCAAAAGATGAGAGATTGACCGATCATATGGTCTGGATCCTAATGCTCCAAAGAAGAATCGTTTCTATAAACTACAAGCTAAACAAGGAGTTAATCTGGAATAAAGGCCTCGGTAAATCATAGTTCCTTATGGTTGTTTTAATGTGTTGCAAGATGGGTTTCCCTAAGTGGGGGAGAATGAGTTGAGTAGTAAGGTAGTTGATATCCTTATATTTTCCTTCTATTCTTATTGAATCTTGAGACCAAAATCCTTAGTAGTTTGGTTATGTTTTGGAGTCTTGCATATGAGTTGAGTTGTATGTCTCCTTATGTTATGAGCTTCATTTATGATATGATGTTTTGCATACTTTTGATGATATCAAAACTATATGAGTAGATTGGTAGTTAATCTATATTTCTCATGTCAATGTGTAACTAATGATATTTGCTTAAATTGCTTGAAAGTTTTATGTTTATGTGCCAATCTGTGATTTGAAAGTTATTACATATTGAGCTTTGAAATGGTATGACGAGCATGTCTATTATTGGAGAAGGTAGTTCCTCCGTAAATGAAAATAAAATGATGAAATAAGTGTGCATTTTGAATTGTGGAATTAGTTTCCAATTTGCTTGTGTTGCTTAGAGTGCTTAATGATATGAACTTGGTGAACTGAATATGGATGTTATGTCCATGATGATATGTGTTGTGAGCTGCTAGTTGATGTCCTTGAAAGTGTTTAATTTCATTCAAGGACAATTGTTTTTCTAAGTGGTGGAGAATGTAGCGACATTGTAATGGTCCACAAGTACACCGTAGAAGAAAGGAGCACTCTTGAGTAGTCAGAAGGCGTACTTGACCCTTCGGAGGTCTTACACAAGCCTCTTAGCTATCATTCGTTACATAAGATATGAAAAGTAGTGCGGAATTAGAACTTTTTCACAACAATAATAATAATTAGTTTTTTATAATATACTAGGGAGTAAGTCTCATCATCACAAGCCAACTTAAAGACACAACTTAAAAATCTTAGGGTCACGACACTTTACTTCGAAAAAGTACATAATACGTCTTAATGAAGAAATTAAAGAAACATAAGTTATGTCCTCGAATATAAGAGGACATACCGAGTCTTGAGAGGGTCAACTTCCCAAGCTTTGCCTTCTAGGAACCTTCACTTGCCTTCAACCTATACTTATAGAGTATAGAAAAGTATGAGTTTAGTACAAACATTGTATGAAGTATGGCATTATGCAAAAACACATGTAAAAGATGACATCTTTGTCACATCCGGGGAGCACCCCCTAGAAGTAACTGGTGTCGTCGTTCTCGAAGAGGAATAGGACTAACCTCTTAGAATTCATCATTACAAAGGTTAAATTTGCAGAAAATTTAAAACTTTTAATTGCTTCTACATTGAGGTTTACTTAGACCTCTCTCTTACACATAATATATATTTAGGAAGTTTACGTAGACTCCTCGCAATAGGAAGCAATACATAGGTTTCTACTTTTATTTCACACATAGTATATCAATATAGATTCATAAGAATGTCTAAGATACGTGTCATTTTAAACAATCTAAGTCAAATACAACGTTTTAGGTTCAGCCCATACTTCATTGCAATAAACGCCTCATATAGGCATATAAAAAGTCATCAAAGAATGAGAATGAACTAAATTGTCATTAAGACTAACGAATATCCAATATCAAGATATATATTGGCATCGTCCTCGCAAAGTGAGGACCTGCAGAACACTTGGGAAAGATCCAAGTAATCTACAAAGCCCTTCTATAAGCTCAACGGTCGGATCCTACATTTGTAGTAAACATAAAATATGGGTTAGTACACACTTGTAGTAAGTATGAGTATATGAACATAAAACAATCAAAATCATGCTAAAGAGGACATTTGTTCGAACACATGCTAAAGTACTTTGAAAAGCCTCATGCACATCCAAGAACCCATATAAACCAATGAAGACATAACTCTTAAGTCAAGGCCATATAAAACACAAGACCAACATCATCAAGTATAGTCAAGTCAACATATATAAGAGTTCATAACATCATAATATAATCAAGACCCTTACCCATAACCCATCATTTAGTCTACAAGTGCAATGACCAAGTAAAGCCCTATAACCCTACTCAATCAAGTAAACCAAACAAAGGACCATAAGCAATGCCTAACTTCACATAACATAGCATGAAAAGTAATACTCCTCATACTTTAGCAATATAGACCAACAACATGACCATAAGTGAAACTAACATTATATAGAATCAATAACATGTAAAGTCAACATATACATAATAGTCACTTTATAAGATCATAAGAACATAAGAAAAACCTCCTAAGGCTTCCTCAAGGCAAACTAGTGCAAGGCATAGGTAGTCACATACCCCTACCTAGGTTAAGTCAAACCTCTTAAGTCACCCTAGTTAGTGTTTACTTCATTACTTCGTTTTACTTCTTGGAACACTTGCCTTAACTGATATAGACCACAAGAGCTAAGTGTGGAATCCGGTGTTGTAAAACCTTACACCGAAGAAATTTGGTCTACTCGCCAAAGTAGTACCAAACATGAACATAGCATCTAGGTGGATCCACTAGCTAGTATTCCTATGGTGGCAACATAGTTTATGGAGATTGGGGGATGACATGGAAATATCACTCTATGTAATTTTTGGGCTATGAGGTTATCCACCCCGTGAGGACTATGATGAACCCTACCTTCCCTCCTTGGGAGCCACCCCTCATCTTCAAGTTCACTCGATGCTAAGCTAGAGTCCCTTTTGAAATGTCTTTAAGACTTTATTAATCATCATAGCTTAGTTTAGGTCATAGGGTCTACCCCTTATATAGTCATCATCATAGATCAATAGGAATTGCATGAGTATTGTCATTTCATTACAATTCACACATGTGAGGTAAGAACATTTACATAATCACATTACGATAAGGCACATAGGTAAGTCATCACCATTTTTATATCATTACATCTTAGCCAACAACTCAGAAGCCATAAATCAAGACACTTCAATTCAACATAATTCCAACCCTAATCAATCTTATCATAAGGTATAATTCAATGTAACTTCATCACTAAACACAAGTAATCATAATTGAAGTAAAGGATTGATATCACAAGACTTACCCCGATCTCCTTCACAAGCCATCATCTAAGCTTTTACCATCAACCATCCTATTCAACTCAATAATGGGTGTAATATCGTAACACAATTGTAATTAACACAATAATGAAGTTAATTACATCATCCCTACCCTAATTAACTTCAATTCATAATCTAGGGTTAAGGGGGAAAAAGGGCTCATCGTGAATTCTTCAAGAAATAGATCCAATCCCAACAATAAATTACCCTAGTCAGTCCATAGATGAATTAAAATAAATAAAATAAATCTAACAATCAACACATTCTTCAATTCCCATCAATTCATAAGCGAGATCCAAGATTTGAGGAAATTGGGGGGAAAACTTGATCTACATTAAATTGCATCAATTAACATCAATTAATCAACAATCTACACTTAATTAGTCATAGGCAATCACAATTAATCATCAATTTGATGTTTAGAAGAAAACCCATTAGAATTGGAAAACCCTTGGAATTGGGTGATTTAGAAATAAACTTTGAAAGGACCTCTTGGGGAAAGGAATCCCAAGAGTGAAGAACCCATACCTTAATGAATATTAATCCTCGAAATTTAAGTGAAATCCTAGAGAAATTGGTATTCTTCTTCAAGATTTGTCGCTTCTTCACTGGAGGATTTTAGGAGAGATAAGTACAGAGAGATGAGAGATTTTGGTTTTTCTTTTGGGAATTTGGTTTAGGTGACTGAAAAATGACAAAAAAAAAAGACCCTTTAGGATATATTTAATCATCCCCTAAATTACCCAAAAGACCCCTCACTTAATTGAGTCTTTTTGTGAAGTTAAAATGCTTAAAATACGATTTCAATGAATATGTGAAGTGGCTGCGCGTCGCGGGGCTAATTTCACATTTTATTATTGAAATATTGTTTGAGGCAGTGAGCCTCGTGAAGTGCACGCATCGCGATGCAAATTTTGCCACCCCATGTTTCAGCTGCGCGTCACGCAGTGTCCTTCAATTCTAGGCTGCCGCAAGCTTCTTTGGCAGCTTGCTCGCTAAGGTTTAGGTCCTTCTCAAGGAACCTTCGGGCAGTCCTTGGGGAGTCGTTACTGAATATTTGGACACTATATACTATATTTTACCTATTTAAAGTCTTTTTGCTAGTTTAGACTTTATTTGACCCTCCCAATCCTTCACAAAATATAGGGATGTCAACTAGTTCAATTTCGCTAGTTTCGGGACGTCATGGACGTTTCTTGACGCCTTGAATCTAAAACTTCCTAAATTTTTTATAAACATTATATCAGGCTTATAAAATGTTTTTTAAGGCTTACTTCATCATGTGAGGCTGTAGCTTAGGGTATGGACTTTCGTAGTGTTACATTATCCCCCCCCCCCTTAGGAACATTAGTCTCCAAATGACACTAAAATCTTTGTATGGAAAGGATAGACTCAATACTAGCAACACAACAAATAACATGCATATAATCATCATGAGTCACATCTCATAGGAGTACTTCACAACTCCATTAAGCACATAATCATGGCATTACACATAGCAATTCAAATCACAAGTTATTTCACATAAGATCTCAACTTTCATAACACATATTAAGGAAATACCTTCTCAACACCAATCATAAGCTCAAAATGACACCAAAGAGTTACCATGCTATTCTTCTCAAGACATTATCGAAGGACCAAAAAATCTCAAGAAGGCAAAAGAATATATTTCATATAATTGCAAGTTAACACTAAAAGCTCCTTTCATGAAAACACATTTTGACACAACCTTTATCAAAATATGCACATCATTGCAAAACTAGCCAAATTCAATTTATTCATTATTATTATTATTAATAGGAACAACTAACCTTGATTATCAAAGCGATGAGGATAATGGGACTTCATTTCGGCCTCGGAATCCCATGTTGCTCCCTCGACTAGGTGATTCTTCCATAACACCTTTACGGAAGCCACCTCCTTGTTACTCAACCTCTTCACTTGTCTATCAAGGATTTCAACCGAAACATCATAATAAGAGAGTTTTTCTTCCACACCTAGACCCTAAATAGGAAGTATAAACTCGGGATCACCAATGCACTTCTTAAGCATGGATACACGAAAACCGGATGAACCGAAGATAGCTCACTAGGTAATTTCAACTTCTATACAAGTTTTCCAGCCCTTTGCAAAATTTCATAGGGGCCCACATAAAGAGGACTCAACTTCCCTTTCTTGCCAAATCTCACCACTCCGTTCATGGGTGAAATTTTTAGATACACTTTATCCCCTTTTTCAAACTGTAAATCCCTTCTCCTAGGGTCGGCATAAGACTTTTGTCGGCTATATGTTTTTTCCAAATGGTTCCTTATCATATGAACTTTCTCCAAAGTCTTATAAATCAATTCGGGACCCAAGAGTGTAGATTTGCTCACTTCAAACCATCCAATTGGAGATCTACATCTCCTACCATACAAGGCTTCGAAAGGAGCCATAGATATAGATGAATGGTAACTATTATTATACAAAACTCAACCAAAGGCAAATGTTTATCCCAATTTACTTTGAAATCAATTATGCAAGCTCTAAGAATATCCTCAAAGGTTTGAATAATGCTCTCCACTTGACCATCCATTTGGGGATGAAAAGCGGTGCTTAGCTTCACCTTGGTACCCAACCCTTTTTGGAACGACCTCCAAAACCTAGATGTAAATTGTGCATCCCTATCCGTTATGATGTCTAGGGGAATACCATTGCGACACACAATCTCCTCTATGAAGATTCTTGCATAATCTTCTACCGAGTATGTGGACTTGATGGGAATAAAATGAGCGGATTTGGTCAACCTATCCACAACCACCATGTAAAATCATGTTGCTTTTGTGTCCGAGGGAAACCTACCACGAAATCCATATTTATGTCTTCCCACTTCCAATTTGGAACTTGTATTTCTTGGAGTAAACCACCCGTCTTTAGGTGCTCGGCCTTCACTTGTTGACTACATTTTGCAAACAATTCCGCTATGTCTCTTTTCAAGCCATCCCACCAAAATACTTCTCTAAGGTCATGATACATCTTTGTAGAACCCGGATGAATCGAATAATGGGAGCCATGATCTTCCTCTAGTATCCGGTTCGTCAAATCATCCACATTGGGCACACATAACCTTCCTTGATACCTCAACACACCATCCCCTCCTAAGGATAATGACTTGTTAAGCTTACCAAGAATCGACTCCTTCGACTCCATAAATGGTTGATCAAGGTGTTGCTTAGACTTCATATTAACCACCAAAGACGATTCGGAGTTTTGATGGACCATAAAACCTCCATTTCGAGAATCTTCCAATCTAAAATCAAAACGAGCCAACTTATGAACATCTTTCACTAGGTCTTTCTTGACTTCTTCTATATGGGACACACTACCCATAGTCATACGACTTATAGCATCCGCAACCATATTGGCCTTGTCGGGGTGGTAGAGAACACTCATGTCATAATTCTTCAAGAATTCCAACCACCTTCTTTGTCGGAGATTTAACTCCTTTTGAGTAAACACATATTGAAGACTCCTGTAATTGGTATACACATCAACATAAACACCATACAAGTAATGCCTCCATATTCTCAAAACAAATACCACGGCCGCTAACTCAAGATCATGAGTTGGGTAGTTCTTTTAATGCTCCTTAAGTTGTCTAGAAGCATAAGCTACTACTTTCCCATGTTGCATAAGGAAACACACTAAGACCACTCGGGATGCATCACAATATACCACGAAGCCTTTGGTACCCTCCGGTAAAGTCAACACCGGAGCGGAGGTAAGCCTATCTTTCAAGATTTGGAAGCTTCTTTCTCAAATTTCACACTCTTTTGGGTCAAGGTAGTCAGGGGAGATGCAATTGACGCAAAACCATCCACAAACCTCCTAGAGTATCCCGCTAGACCCAAGAAGCTTCTAATGTCGGTTGGAGTCAATGGTCTAGGCAATTCTTGACCGCCTCGGTTTTCCTTGGATAACCTCAACTCCCTCACTAGAGATGATATGACCAAGAAACGCCACCGACCTCAACCAAAACTCGCATTTGGTATACTTGACAAATAATTGGTTTCCTTAAGCACTTGCAACACCACTCTCAAATGATTCATACATTGTCACGACCCGAAATCACCCCGTAGAAGTTAGGGAAAACCTTCGAATCATGACCGGGCGTACTTGACCCTTCGGGGTCTCGTAAAAGCCCTCTAACTACATTCATAACATAAAGCATGAAAAGTAGTGCGGAATTAAAACTTTTCACGATAATAATAATAAAACAAGTCTTTTCATAAATACTAGGAAATCTTATCGTCACAAGCCAACTTAAAGACACAACTTAGAATCTTAGGGACACGGCCCTTTACAATAAAAGTAAATACATTTTAAGTCTTAATAAAGAAACTAAGAAACATAAAACTATCTCCTCGAATATATGAGGACACACCCAATTCTTGAGAGATAGAATTCCCAAGCTTCAACTCCGATCCTCCCAAAAAGCTTCCAACCTATAATCATAAGGTATATAAAAGTATGGGGTTAGTACAACAATGTACTAAGTATGTCATATGCAAAAACATACGAAAAGGGATATTTTAGTAAAATTACTTTTCATGCAATTTAAATATAATATTCATGAATTTAGAAACAATCCAACATAAGAATCGTCATTTAACACTTAAGGAAGGACTCACATAATTTTTGAACCAAAAGAACACTTTACAGTAACTTTACTAAAAACTTACAGTAAACTAAAAGGAACATTACAGTGAACTTACTAAACTTACAGTAAAATTGAATAAAGCATTACATTGAACATTTTGAATTCTTACAATGAAACCTTACAGTGGATGGCACGGTCAAAGTCATATGAACTCTTTTTCCTTTGAAGTTTCCGTAACCCAAGGTTATCCTAAGACTTCCTAAGGTGAGGCAAGAAGGGATCTTCATTACACCTCCCTTAAAAGCGCACCAAAGCGACCCTTAAAACCACCAGATCTTAGGCTTACTTCGTTGGAAATCAAATCCACGCCCTTGGCTAACATATGCAAAACACTCATGGAAATATAGGTCACACTAAGTGCAATGTGAGAGTAGCATCCCATACTCCCACTCCCACTTAGTGCTCCTAATGGATTCCATTTACTCAAGTACTCCATAATAATCATCCATAACACCACACCATAGTACTCATTCACACGGATTTCATGAAAGTACTCTTCTCCCATAGTAGGTATAGGTCACACCAAGTTCAATGTGAGAATAGCATCCCACACTACTACTCCCACTTAGTTCTCCGACTAGGTAACTAATGTGGATCGAGCACTTCACGACATACATACACAATATCAACAATAAACAAGTTAAGTACTTTCAAATCAATTCTTTTGTGGGAGCTAGCTTAACCGAAAAACACCATGAGAGCTAGACATGGAATCCCGATATTAACCCCTATCGGATGAGGGATCCTTACTTGCCTAGTGTAAGGTCATGCTTCTTAGCGTTTACATTGCTTTTCCAATAGCTACACCTATGCGGGCACATAGTTAAGGTATAAGGATATTGTTACTAAGTAACTCACTCTCTACTAACGAGGAGTACTCATCTAAAGAGGTACTTTGGATTACAACATCTCAACTCACGAAGTGTAAACCACCTCCCTTTCATGTCCTCTCGGTGCTAGGCATAACTCCCCACGGATTTCTCAACATAATAGTCTATCTTAGAAAGCTCACTAGGAATGGAGAGGTTGCTACTAGACACTACATCTCAACTCACGACGTGTGTCCACCTCAAGATTCCCCTTTTTACTCAACTTGGCATAATACATTTTTTAAAGTGTGTTTGTGTGTACATGTGCACACCTTGCATATAAGCATCGTTTAATTCTCCTCAAGTTCTACACATACTTTAACCTTGATTCATCAAGTTACACACTCTACATGCTTCTCATAATCATACACTTCATTTAGACATAACCTAGGTCAAACATGCAATTCAAGATACACCAAACACAATACAAGACCCATTTCCAATATATCTTCATTTCACATATTAGACCTTCAATATTACATATTCAAAACATACTAAATAACATCAAGTTCATCAATTAGCACCGCCACCCATAAGGTGGACCATACCACTCAAATAGAAATTCATAATAAGAACTATTCAATGAGAGCAACTCATCAACATATCAAACCATCATCACCCATAAGTAATTTATCAATATTTCACCATATTAAGGCCCTTAGGTCAGTATCTATACCAACATAACAAATACAAGAAGACCCAAGTTCATACCCTACTCAAATCATGCTCACATAACCCATTTTCAAGCCAAAAGTTGACGTATGCATAAATAAGAGTTTCATGGAATTTTAACATCAAAATAATCAATTCAAACCAATATAAATACATTTAAACCATTAGAACTTAAATACAAGAAGACCCACACTAGAAATCAAAGTTAGAAGAAGTTTGAGTTTAGAAACCCTTTCGGAAACCTTTTTGGAAGTTGGCTTCTTGAATGATTCAAGAATGGATACCATACCTCTAAGATAAGGAAACCCACTAATTTTATGAAGAAACAAGTTCAAAGAATCCCTCCTTTCCCTCCTTAAGCCTTGGCTTCAATGGTGAATTTGAGAGAGTTTTCTTTTTAGAGAGAGAGTTTGAATGTTGAAGTGAGGGTCCTGTCTAGGTCTAGGGTTTAAAACTAATTTAATATAACCCAAAAACACTAAGATTATCCACCTAGGGTCTTAAAAGACTTGGGGTGTATTTACATAAAACACCCCAAGTTGGCAGCCACTTAACAGGCGTGGCAGGTCTCACACACGAGACCTTCACCAACGGACCGTAAGGGGACCAACGGACCGTTGGTAGGGTACCGTTCGTGGATACTTAGCTTCAAATGGAGCATGTCCAATCTTAACTCACTAGTCCAATCGACGCCCTAGGTCGACGGACCGTTGAGGGACCAACGGACCGTCCTTAGGGTCGTCGATGGCCACTGCTTTTTGGCAGATTTTGCCCAAGTCTTGGGCCCTTCATCTAGGGCCCCTTGTGGGTCCTAGGTGGGGTCGTGCCCGGATGTTAAACCCTTAAACTAAGTCGTCTAGGTCTTAGGAACATCCAATGAATGTTTCAAGTAATACGAACACGTAAAACTCATCCAAACACACCAAGACACACAAGTACATTCTAAGGCATACCATCCAAACGTCATGGACGTTCTTGGTCGATTGAACTCCAAACATAACCAAACTTCACACACTGCCTAAGGACACTAAACTAACTCAGTTTAACTTAAAATAAACTCAAGAAAAAACCATGAGGCTCTAGTTCACCTTAGTTCATTTTGGGGCGTTATATTCTCCACCACTTGGAATAACATTCGTCATCGAATGACACTTAAATTTTAAGAACAACAAGGACTCACTTAGCATCATATAATACACTTATATCATGATCAAAAAATCATTTCACACTTTCAACACTTAGCAACATAGGCAACTTTTGCCAAACTTCACAAAGTCAAAACTCAACCTTAAACTTCTTTTATGGAGGAACTACCTTCTCCAACATTAAACATGCTCATATACAATACTTTTACACACATTGAAACTAAAATTCAAGACAAAACAATTTTCTTTAAAATGTCAAAATTCTACAGTGAAGTTCACTGTGTTCACGGACAAGCTACCAAAAATTTTTGAAAATTCATTCTTTAAGCAATTCATCAAGATGACATAATCATATGAACTATAAAACCATATAAACTCATTTCATAACGCAAAAGCAACAATAACAAAGAGTTAAGACTTACCAAAACCATCAATCCGGATTAATTATCCTTTCTAACCCCCATCGCATAGGAAGGGTTCTTCTTGGGAGCATTAGGATCTAGGGAAGCTTGATTGACATCTCTCCCCCTTGATTTAAGGTTTGGTCAGTCCCTCATCTTGTGGCATTTACTACCACATGCAAAACAACCATCCGTTACGGCAAGACACTTACCCCCATGTTGCTTGCCACAAGTAGGGCACCTAGCCCTTTCATAGGAATGACCACCACCTTGAGAATGTTGATTTGGTGCCCTATCCTTGTTTCCCATGGAAGAATCTTGGGGATAAAACGTCTTCTTAGGCCTTTGGTGACTAGAATCATCCGACCTAGGTCTCTTACCCTCTTGCCTTATCTCCCTAATTTTTGACTCCTCAATTTGTTGCGCATAAACCATGAGCCTAGAGATATCCATGTCATTAAGAAGCATTGTCGTACGGCACTCTTTTTCCACCAAGCTAGACACGCCCATCACAAACTTGTTCATCCTAGCCCTAGGGTTGGCTACCATGGTTGGGGAATACTTAGAGAGTTGGGTGAATTTGAGAGAGTACTCTTTCACACTCATTCCCCCTTGACGAAGGTTCATGAATTCAACCATCTTCTTCTCCCTCCACTCTAAAGGAAAGAATTTATCTAGGAAAGCCTCTTTGAATTCCTCCCAATAAACCGGACCTCTTTCTAAGAGTCTCTCACCTGTCCATTGATCATACCACACTTTAGCAACATTCTTAAGTTGGTAAGCGGCCAATTTTGCCTTCTCCCCAGGGGTCACACCCATCGCATCTACCACCTTGAAAACCTCATCTATGAAGCCTTGTGGATCTTCATTAACCAACGGATCATCACGGGACCAACAGACCGTTAATAGGGTCTCGTTCGTGGATACTTAGCTCCAAATGGAGCATGTCCAATCTTAACTCACTGGTCCAATCGATGCCCTAGGTCAACGGACCGTTGAGGGACCAACGAACCGTCCTTAGGGTCGTCGATGGCCACTGATTTTTGGCAGATTTTGACCAAGTCTTGGGCCCTTCTCTAGGGCCCCTTGTTGGTCCTAGGTGGGGTCGTGCCCAGACGGTAAACCCCTAAACTAAGTCTTCTAGGTCTTAGGAACATCCAATGCAAGTTTCAAGTAAAACAAACACGTAAAACTCATCCAAACACACCAAGACACACAAGTACATTCTAAGGCATACCATCCAAACGTCATGGACGTTCTTGGTCGATTGAACTCCAAACTTAACAAAACTTCACACATTGCATAAGGAAACTAAACTAACTCAGTTTAACTTAAAATCAACTCAAGAAACAACAATGAGGCTCTACTTCACCTTAGTTCGTTTTGGGGCGTTATATACGTTCACCCTCATTTTTTGAATATACCAAGATGTCTTCAATGAAGACAATGACAAATGAATAAACGTAACTTCAAAACACACTATTCATGAGATCCATAAATGTCGCCGGGGCATTAGTGAGACCAAAGGACATTACTAAGAACTCATAGTGGCCATATCTAGTCCAAAATGCCATTTTTGGTATATCTTCACCTCTTACCCCAAGTTGGTGATACCACCACCTCAAGTCAATCTAAGAAAAGTAGATTGCCCCTTAGAGTTGATCAAACAAGTCGTCAATCCAAGGGAGAGGATACTTGTTCTTGATTGTGATTTTTTTGAGTTGACGGTAATCAGTACACATCCTAAGGGAACCATACTTCTTCTTCACAAACAATAAAGGAGCACCCCATGGAAAAATACTAGGTCGAATGAAACCCTTGTCTAGTAAATCTTTGAGTTGAGCCTTCAAATTTTTCAATTCGACCGAAGCCATACGATAAGGAGAAATTAAAATGGGGTTGGTATCCGATAGCAAGTCAATACCAAAATCAATTTCCCGTTCGGGACGGATTCATGGAAGATCATTAAGGAAGACATCCATAAATTCCCTCACTACGGGAACCAAATCAATGGGAGGAACTTCGGAGTCTAAATATTTTACTCTCACTATGTGGTATAAACACCCTTTAGAGATCATTTTACAAGATTTTAAACAAGAAAGGATACGACCTCTAGGAATAGAATTTCCCCCTTCCACTCTTAGAAGGGTTCACTTGGAAAATTGAACTTGACAATTCTTGTTCTGCAATAAATGGAAGCAAAACAATCATGCAACCAATCCATTCCCAAAATGACATCAAAATCAACCATATCAAGTTCTACTAATTCAACATGAGTAACTCTATTGGGCAACATTATAGGAAAATTTCTATATACCCTCTTTGCAACCACCGAATCACCTACCGGAATAGTTACCATAATGGTTCATTTAGGACATCGGGCAAAATATCAAACTTACTAGCTATCAAGGGAGTAACAAAAGATAATGTAGCACCAGGTTCAAGTAAAGCATAAACATCAATAGAGAAGACTTGTAACATACCGGTCACCACATCGAGAGAACTCTCTTGTTCACCGCTAGAGCGAAGTGCATAAAAGTGATTCTTCTTTCGACCATCCACATTCGAACCACTTTCTTCAGCTTGCACACTACCCTTGTCTTGACCTTTACAGTTTGGTCAATCCCTCACCTTCTGTCCACTCTTACACAATTAAAGCAATTGTCCGTCCCAATGAGGCAATCACCATAATGCTTCTTGCCACATTTTCCACAAGTTGGAATCTTGTTTGGTGAACTAGTATCCCTTCCCTTTTGAGGTTTTGGGTTAGACACCCTATCATCACGAACCTTAGGGAAATTGGAACGAACTTGATTAGAAAACCTCTTTTTGAACCTAGGATTGTCTTGGATATCAAGCCTACCCTTTGAAGAACTACCATCAAATGACTTTTCCCTATATGCATATCTACTCTTCTTCTTAACCCTTGCCTCCTCCACTTGTTGAGCATGAACCATGAGACGATAAATATTCATATTATCATGTAGCATAACCTAATGACATTCTTCTTTCAAGTCATCGGACACTGCCATCACAAAGAGGCTCATCTCATCCCTACGGTCAGAAACAAAGAAAGAGAATATTTCGACAAATTAGTAAATTTCAAAGAGTAGTCAAGCATACTCATACCTCCTTGACGAAGGTTGATGAATTCTTCCACCTTAGCTTCCCTATTTTCTCTTGGAAACAACCTATCAAGAAAATCCTTCTTGAAAATCCCCCATGTCACCGGACCACCCCTCAAAGGCCTATTGTCTCTCCATTGTATGTATCAAGTTGGGCCACGTCCTTGGGTTGTTAGGTGGCTAACTCAACCTTTTCACTAGTAGTCAACCCCATAGCATAGAGGATTTTGTAAACTTCATCAATGAACTATTGAGGGTCTTCCTCCACTTTGGACCCATCAAAAGTAGGGGGATTCATCCTTGTGAAATCCCTCAAGCGGGAGGCCATGGTGCTAACATGTTGATTTCCTCGAGGTACCATCTCCCGGTTAGCTTGAGCTGTCATGGCTTGAGATTGAGTAGTGACGGCTTGTGCCTGAGTAGTAATGGCTTGGGCCATTTGTATAAAGGTTGCCCTTATTTCCCCATCTGACAAAGTTGGAGGATCGGCCGAAGTTTGATCATCACTAGAAACTTCTTCAAGGGGAGGATCTTGATTTCCATGGGGAGAAACTCCCGCATTAGCAATATCTTCATCAAGTCTTCGTGCATATGCCCTTCGAGTATTCATACCTATAATCACAATACAATGTTTAGGTGAAAGCACACATAAATTATACTCTAGAGGCACGACATTGGATATCCAAGAAAATGAGAATTTCCTAAGCATCATATAGCTTTTCACTCATAAGTGTGGCGCTCTTCACAATTATGAATAAAAATCTACATAGACATGGCTTAATGAAACATCAATCCTAAAGATATTCAACCTCATGTTCTCATACCAACTTTGTCACATCCGGGAAGCACCCCCTAGAAGTAACCGGTGTCTTCATCCTCAAAGAGGACTAGGACTAACCTCGTAGCATTCGTCATTACATTTCATAGGTTAAATTTGCGGAATATTTAAAACTTATAATTGCTTCTACATTAAGGTTTACTTAGACCTCTCTCTTACACATAATATATATTAAGGGAGTTTACATAGAATCCTTGCAATAGGAAGCAATACATAGGCTTCTACTTTTATTCACATACCTAGTATAGCAATATAGATTCATAAGAATATCTAGGATACATGTCATATTAAATAGTCTAAGTCGAATACAACATTTTGGGTTCAACTCATGCTTCATTACAATAAAGGCCTCATATAGGCATACACAAAGTCATCAAAGAAAGAGAATGAACTAAATTGTCTTTAAGACTAAACAATATCCAATAACAAGATAGTGGCATCGTCCTCATAAAGTGCGGACCTACCGAACACTAGGGAAAGATCCAAGTAGTCTTCAAAGGCCTTCTATAAGCTCAATGGTTGGATCCTACATTTGTAGTAAACATAAAAGATTGGTTATGACACACTTGTACTAGGTATGAGTATATGCACATAAAACAATCAAAATCATGCTAAAGATGACATTTGTTCAAAACCATGCTAAAGTACTTTGAAAAGACTCATGCACATCCAAGAACCCATATAAACCAATGAAGACATAAATCTTAAGTGAAGTCTATATACAACACAAGACCAACATCATCAAGTATAGTCAAGTCAACATATATAAGTGTTCATAACATCATGATACAATCAAGACCCTTACCCATAACCCATCATTTATCCTACAAGTACAATGACCAAGTAAAGCCCTATAACTTTACTCAATCAAGTAAACAAAACAAAGGACCATAAGCAATGCCTAACTTCACATAACATAGCATCAAAAGTAATCATCCTCAGACTCTAGCAATATAGACCAACAACATGTTCATAAGTGAAACTAACATCATATAGAATCAATAACATGTAAAGTCAACATATACATAATAGTCACTTTATAAGATTATAAGAACATAATAGCAATTTCCTAAGTCTTACTCAAGGCAAACAAGTGCAAGGCATAGGTAGAGTCCCATAACCCTACCTAGGCTAAGTCAAACCTCTTAAGTCACCCTAGTTAGTGTTTACTTCATTACTTCATTTTACTTTCGGGAACACTTGCCTTAATAGATATAAACCACAAGAGCTAAGTGTGGAATCTGGTGTTGTAAAACCATACACCGATGCAAGGTGGTCTACCGACCAAAGTAGTACCAAGCATGAACATAGAATATTGGTGGATCCACTAGCTAGTATACCTATGGTGGCAACATATTTTATGGATCTTGGGGGCTGACATGAAAATATCACTCTATGCCCTTTTTGGTCTATGAGGCTATCCACTCTGTGAGGACTATGCTGAACCCTACCTTCCCTTATTGGGAAGGCGCCACCCCTCATCTTCAAGTTCACTCGGTGCTAAGCTAGAGTCCCTTTTGAAATGTATTTAAGACTTTATTAATCACCATAGATTAGTTTAGGTCATAAAATCTACCTCTTATATAGTCATCATCATATCTCAATAGGAAATTCATGAGTATTGTCCTTTTATTACAATTCACAAATGTGAGGTTAGCACATTTACATAATCACATTAAGATAAGGCACATAGGTAATTCATCACCATCCTTATATCATTACATCTTAGCCAACAACTCACAAGAAATAAGTGAAGACACTTCAATTCAATATCATACCAACCCTAATAAATCTTAACATAAGGTATACTTCAATATAAATTCATCACTAAACACAAATAATCATAATTAAAGTAAAGGTTTGAGATCACAAGACTTACCCCAATCTCCTTCACAAGCCATCATCCAAGGTTTTACCATCAACCATCAAATTCAACCTAATGATGGGTGTTATATCATCACACAACAGTAATTAGCACAATACTAAAGTCAATTGCATAATCCCTACCCCAATTAACTTCAATGTATAACCTAGGGTTAAGGGGGAAAAGGGTTCATCATGAATTCTTCAACAAATAGATCAAATTCCAACAATACATTACACTAGGCAGTCATAGATGAATTAGAATAAATAAAACAAATCTAACAATCAACACATTACTCAATTCCCATTAGTTCATAAGCAAGATCCAAGATTTGGGGAAATTGTGGAAAAGGACTTGATCTACATGAAATTGCATCAATTAATCAACAATCTACACTTAATTAGTCATACGCAATCTAGGAATTGGGTGATTTAGAAATCAAATTTGGAAGGACCTCTTGGGGAAAGAAATCCCAAAAGTGAAGAACCCATACCTAGAGAAATTGGTCTTCTTCTTCAAGCTTTCTTTCTTCTTCAATAGAGGATTTTAGGAGAGAGAAATTTGAGAGAGATGAGAGCGTTTGGGTTTTGTTTTGGGAATTTGGTTTAGGTGAGTGAAAAATGACTTAAGAATGACCCTTAGGCTATATATAATCACCCCCTAAATTACCCAAAAGACCCCTCACTTAATTGAGTCTTTTTGTGAAGTATGAATGCTTAAAATACGATTTCAACGAATCTAGGAAGAGGCTACGCATTGCAAGGCTAATTTCAAATTGTATTTTTGAAATATGGTTTGAGGCAGTGAGTGTCGTGGAGTGCACGCGTAGCAAGGCAAATTTTTCCACCACATGTTTCAGCTGTGTGTCGCGCAATAAACTTAAATTCTAGGTTGCCGCCAGGTGCTTTGGCAGCTTGCTCGCCAAGGTTTGGGTCCTCCTCAAGGACCCTTTGGGCAGTTCTTGGGGAGTCTTTACTGGAATTTTGGACCCTCTATAATATATTTTACCTATTTAAAGTCTTTTTACTAGTTTTAGACTTCATTTGACCCTCTCAATCCTTCACCAAACATAGGGACGTCAACTAATTCAATTTCGCTAGTTTCCAGACATCATGGACGTTTCTTGACGCCTTGACTCTAAAACTTCCTAAATTGTTTATAAACATTATTTTAGTCTTAGAAACAGTGTTTTAAAGTTTAGTTAATCATGTGAGGCTCTATCTTAGGTCATGGACTTTCGAAGTGTTACAATTTTAGTTGAAATAAAGTTTTCATGAAAGTAAAACCTTCATGAATATAGTAGTAAAACAACATATAAGATCATCATTTAGCACATAGGGTAAAACTTCCATAATTGTAAAACAAGACTACCCTTTATAGTGAACTCATATAAATTACAGTGAACTTATTATCCTTGAAGTTTCCCTATCCAAAGTTATCGTAAGACTCACTAAGGTAAGACATGAAGAAACCGCCCATTCAATCTATTCAATACACTCCTAAGTGGTTCCTAAGACTACCAAAGATAGGCATACTTCATCACTCTTAACAAGCCAACATTCAATATCAAAGACACTAAAGGAACATACTTGTATTTAAGGAATTCACATAAGAACTATTTTCCAACACAACCCCAAGTTACACCTAGTGCAATGTAAAAGTAGCATCCCATATTACTAATCCCACCAAGTGCTCCTTGAGGATTCCCTTATACTGGGTACATCACATTCATCATTTAAATAAACTTCATCATACAAGACATAAACTTAACATGTTTTCTTAACATTAGACATTAAATCAGATAACTTCATTTACATCACATAATGACCCATTCATACATTTCATATAAGGACACACCAAGACTCACTCTAAATGCCTACTTGTGCAATGGATAGATAACGTCATATACAACCACAACCCTAAATAGTGCACCCTTTAGAAGACTTAGTTCATTAAATTATTTTGTGGGGGCTAGCTTCAACCGACATAGACCATGAGAGCTACACATGGAATCCCGATATTAACCCGTACAGGATGAGGGATCCCCACTTTCCTAAGGTAGGGTCATTATTGAGCCTTTACATGGGGTTCCAATAGCTACTCCTATGCGGGCGCATAGTTAAGGGATAAGGAGATTGCTTCTAAGTGACTCATTCATCTTCTAGCAAGGAGAAGTCATCTCAAGAGGTACATTTGATACATTATCTCTACTCACGAAGTGTACCCACCCCTTATTCAAATCTTCTAGGTGCTAGTAATAACTCCCCCACAGAGTCTAAAACATTCATTAACTATAGGTTAAGGGATATCTATTTAGCACCACATCTCAACTCACAAAGGGTACTTATCACTAGAGGTTACTTTTTAACACCACTTCTCAACTCACGAAGGGTATTCAACCTCCAACCTATCTTAGGAAGCTCTTTGGAATAGTGAGGTTGCTACTAAACACTTCATCTCAACTCACAAAGAGTGTTCACCCTAAAATCCCCCTTTTCGAGAGTAGATTTGAAGTGTCTAGACCATTCCCTACTATTCCTAAAGAAATCTAGTAATGAAAAGGGTGATTTTGGTGTGAACACTCTTCTTGAGTTGAGATAAAGTGTTTAGTAGCAACCCCACTATTCCCCAGATTTTTCTAAGATAGGTTGGAGGTTCGATACCCTTCGTGAGTTGAGATGTAGTACTTCAAAGTAACCTCTAGGGATAAATACTCTTCATTAGTTGAGATGTGGTGCTAAATTGTTATCTCTTAATCTATAGTCAATGAATGATTAATACTTTGTGGGGCAGTTATTCTTAGCACTGAGAAGATTTGAAGAAGGGGTGGATACTCTTCGGGAGTAGAGATGTTGTATCCAATGCACCTCTTGATATAAGTGCTCTTAGTGAGTAGAGATGAGTTAGTTAGATGAAATCTCCTTATCCCTTAACTATGTGCCCACATAGGTGTAGCTATTGTAGAGTCCATGTAAAGTCTAAACAGTATGACCCGACCTTAGGCAAGTGGGGATCCCTCATCCGGTAGGGGTTAATACCGGGATTCCATGTCTAGCTCTCATGGTCTATGTCGATTAAAGCTAGCCCCACAAATGAATGTAATGAACTAAGTCTTCTAAAAGGGGTACTACTCAGGGTAGTTGGTGGAATGGGACGTTCTCTAACCATTGCACAAGTAGGCATTTGGAGGGAGTCTTGGTGTGTCCTTATATGAAAATGTATGAATGGGTCATTATATGATGTAAATAAAGTAATGTGACTTTATGTCTAATGTTAAGAAGCATGTTGATATTTTGTCTTGTATGATGAAAGCTATGTATATTATGAATGTGATATGCCCAATCTAAGGGAATTCTCAAGGAGCACTAAGGTGGGAGTAGTAGTATGGGATGTTACTTTCACATCGCACTAAGTGTAACTTGGGGGTTTTCTTGGAGGATGGTCCTTTATGTGTAGTTCCTAAATGCATTTATTTTCTTCTAGTGTCCTTACTATTGAATGTTGACTTGTTAAATGAAATGAAGCATTCTTATCTTTGGTAGTCTTAAGGATCACTTAGGTGCGTATTGAAGAGATTGTATGGGCGGTTTCTTCATGTCTTACCTTAATGAGTCTTCGGATAACTTTTGATAGGAATAGTGGATATGATAAATGGGTTTACTGTTGAGTATGACTTTATGTTGAATTTATGGAAGTTTGATCTTACATGCTAAATGATGATTTATATGATGTTTTGGGACTTGATTCACAATGATTTTACTAAATAGCATGAAAGGTTTATTTCAACTAAATTTTCCTCTTTTTCATGTTTTTGCATAATGTCATACTTAGTACAATGTTTGTACTAACCCCATACTCTTCTATATTCCAAATTACAGGTAGAAAGGAAAGTGAAGGAGGCAAAGCTTGGGAAGTTGATTCTCTCCAGATTGGTATGTCCTCATATATTAAAGAACATAGACTATGTTTCTTTAGTCTCTTCTTTTAACACTTGTATAAGACTTAGTATGTTTTCTTCAATGTAAAGGGTCGTGACCCTAAGATTTTAAGATGTGTCTTTAAGTTCTCTTGTGAAGATGAGACTTGTTCCTCAGTTTTTATAAAAGATTTTCTTATTAATTATGTTGTGAAAAGTTTTAATTTCTCTCTACTTTTCATAATTATGTAATGAATGATAGCTAAGAGGCTTGTCCAAGACCTCCGAGAGGTCGAAGACGCCGGTAACTTCTAGGGGGTGCTCCCCATTCGTTACATTGCATGATGACAAAATCCTTCCGCGAGAGTTTAAAGTAGGCAATATTGTCTTGCTTTATAACTCCCTTTTGAGATTTTTCTAGGTAAACTCAAGTCGAAAGGGTCAGGCCCATTTAAAGTGACTCGTGTATTCATGAATGGGGAAATAGAAGTTGAAAGCAAGGAGAGGTCGGTGTTCAAGGTTAGTCAGCAAAAATTTAAGCTATACTTTAGAGAATGTCCAAAGCAGTCAGTGATTGAAGTGGTGTATTTTGAAGATTCTTAAATGCATTTCCACGTCGTGCCACGACGTTATATAAAGGCGCTTCTTGGGAGGAATCCCATGTTTTGGATATTTTGAATAACGTTTTATGAATTTATAGGTTGGAGCTCTTATTTCAAAAAAATATCAATTGAGGGAGGGAGTGACCCAATTGGTGAATGGACGAATGGTCTCCTAGCCAAAATTTTGTGAGAAAATAAAAAATTCAATGGTCCATCGACTTAAAATGGTGATCTGAATGTTTCTTGACCGTTTTCCTCAACTAAAAGGCTGGCTTTCTGTAAATTTTTGCGAGCCAAAATTTACTCGATGAATCGCCAAGTATTCGGTGACATTGGTACTGTTTGACGATTAGCATGTGAATTTAAGAGTCATCACCGTTTGTCCCTTTCATTTAGTGACCCTTTCTTTCCTTTACATGAATTAAGGACACTACTTAGTTCTTCTTGATGGGGTGAATGTTTCACCATTGTTGGTTTTTCTATCATTGATCCTTCTTTTGATTGCTTGAGGTTTGATTGGTTACTTATGTTCGCTTGTACATTTGAGTATCAGTTGTCACCAATACCTATGACTTGAATACTGCTCTTGATGAACAATATATTGAGCTAGTCTAGTAACAAAATTCGAGATGCTTAAGTCTTCTGTGGAGGTTTAGCATCTCATTGTGACAAGACAATTTGTTTAGATGATTTTTTGTAATGACTGTGGCACGCAAGCTAAACTTGGAGAGTCATGATCGATGATTCTATTGAATGCTTCTTTTGTGTGGTGAGGTTTTCTTAAAATATATGCATGATGATACCTAGAACTTGCTCCATTTGTCCAATTGACTATTTTTGGCGAATAATGGAAATAATCTTTAGCATAAATATATGAGAGTGAACAAAATTGCTATACCTTTTGTATGACCACCTTGTTAGTGTGTGAACCTAGCTTTGCACCGTTTGAGCCTAACCTTCATTGGATGAAACATGAACACAAATGGCCTTTTCGTCCACACCTGAAACCTTCATGAAGCATTGATCTATTTGAATGACAAACTTAGGCCAAAAGCCTAAGTGTGAGGTGTGGTAAGAATGATGAAAGAAATTGAGCAAAAAACTTATGAAATCCACCTTTGAAGAAAAAGATGATAAAGAAAGAATCTCTCAATTTAACTAAAAAAAAGAGAGATAAAGAAAAGCAAGAGATTTTTTTTAAAAAAGTGTTCATTGGTTGAAACAAAATGTGTATTCGATGAGCTATACAAAATTTGTGTGTTTGAATATACAAAGGGTGAGTTGTGAATATGAAACAAATGAAAGAAAATGAAAAGCTGTGAAATTTGAGGCATGCTTCATGAAGGTGGAAGCCTTTAGGCAAATATGATCATACCTTTAACCTCAACTATTTACAAGTCTTAGAAAGACCTTGGCGATCTTGCGTAAGGCAAATGATGTGTTGATAGGAAAATATGGACAAACCTATGGGTAAAATAATGTACTTGTTTATCTATGAGAGTGTGAGAGTTTATTTTGATTCCTTAAAATGTAATCTTTGATTGTTTTGGTGAGAGCTTAGAATTATCCTTGGCAAGAGGGCATTCAAATACCCTTGTTGAGCATTGATTTGAATTCTGAATGAGCATTTTGAGCTTGAACTATATTTGATGATGGATAGTCATAGTTTGAAACTTTTAGTGCACGTACATTTGAACATTGCATGTGTACATTGAACCTCGTGTGCATTAATGTTGAGTCTCAAGTAGCACTATTTATAGACATCCATGTTGTCCTGATTGGTCTTGTATTTTATTTGAGGGAAAGAAAAAGTTTAAGTTAGGGGTGTTTATGAGTAGGGGATTTCGATTTATTTAGGTTTATTCTTCTAGAATTTGGTGTCCTCAATGCCTAATTACACTCAAAACTGATGTTAATATGTTGATGTGCAGCAATGAAGTCTCAAGAGTGAGGCAAGGACATTATGATGCAAAAGAAGAGAGAAAAAGTTGAAGAAGTCGAAGGAAAACAAAGTTGGAACTCGCTAAATCCACTCAGCGAGTGGACCTTCAGCTCGCCTAAAGTTCACGCAAGACGGCCTATGGAAAAAACCAACATGGTGAGAAAACAAGCAATTCAGCGACACACCGAAGGGATCACAGATGGCGATCAAGTTCGCCGAGTTAACTCCTAAAATTTTTAGACCGTATAAATACAATTTCTGAAAGAAGAAAATGAGTTGCCACACTGTTTACCTCTGGTTTTTTTGAGTATTTACATGCTATAGCATAGTCTTTACAATTTTTAGTATTTTTTTTTGGAGTAATATTGGGAGATTATAGTTTTAGCTTGGATTTCAAAGTTTGAGGATTGCAGATCATTAGAAAATTATATGGAAAACCTTGTTGGTAAAGATTTCATACTTTTGTAATGTTTAGCTAAAACCTCATATCTTAGGGTTGTGATTATGTATTTGAATACCTTACTTAGTTAATTGGTGTTCTTAGTTGTTCATTTTATTGTTGTTTTGAAGTGAGTTCAATTAACTGTTCATTATTTAATTAAGGAATTGAAGTTGCAAACTCAGTTATAGCTTAGTTCTCTATGCTTGCTTGAGAAAAAGGTAATAGAATATAATTATTAATTGATGATTGTATTGATTGCGTCTTTAAAATCTAGTTTGAGAAAGTGGGTTTGATTGTGTGTTTACATACCTCTTTGAAAGAGTGAATTGATTTTCACGACGGGGGAGAACCTCCTAGAAGTAACATGGCGTACTTGACCTCTCGGAGGTCTTATACAAACCCATAGTTGTCACATATGGGGAGCACCCCCCGGACGTAACCAGCGTCGTCGTCCTCGAAGAGGACTAAGACTAGCCTCTTAGCATTCATCATTATAGTCATAGGTTAAAATGCGGAAAATTTAAAACTTTTCAATGAGGTTTACTTAGACCTCTCGCTTACACACAATATATTTGTATCGAGTATACATAGACCCTTTGTATAACAAGATTACATAGTCTTCTACTTATATGCCACATATAGACAACATACATAATATAGTCTTAAAAAGGGATGTCTCATATTAACCATCTAATCGGAGTCAAATCAACATGGGCATAAGCCTTTACACAATGTAGAAATGTCACTTAAGGCTTACAACAATATCTTGAAACAACGTGAATGAAATGATTATCTTTAGACTATAAGAAAGAACCATAGCTAGAGTAATAACAAGACATCATCCTCGGACATGAGGACATACTGACACCTGGAGAAATGATCCAAGCCTTCCTTCAAAGTGGTCACGAATCCTTCAATGACTGGAACCTAAAATGTTGGGGAAAAGGGGAGAAATGGGGTTAGCACATCACTGGTACTAAGTATGGAATCGTATGCACATACACATAGAAATCATGCTAAAAAGGGACATTTAATTAAAGCATGCCAATTTACTTTGAAAACACCTTATGCACATTCAAGAACCAATACAAGTCAATAAGAACATATTCCTTAAGTCAAGACCATGTACATCACAAGATCAACAATATCAAGTCTAGTCAAGTCAACATGCATATCAACATAAATGAACACATAAGCAAGATAAAGCTATCATCAAGTTATAATATCAACAAGCATTATAAGAGTTCATAACATCATAACCACATCAAGACCATCACTCATACACCCCCATTAAGTCCACTAGTGCAATGACTAAGTAAGGCCCCATAACCTCACTAAACCAAGTAAACCTAACAAAGACTATAAAGAATTCCCAACTTCACATAAAATATCATTAAGAGTAAACATCATCATACTTTAGCAATAGAGACCAACCACATGTTCATAAGTGAAACCATCATCATATAGTGTCATTAACATGTAAGATCAACATATACATATCATTTACATTTATAAGCATATAAGTACATAAGAACATCTTTCTAAGACTACCCTCAAGGCTAACTAGTGCAATGTATAGGTAGAGTCCCATGCCCCTACCTAGACTAAGCCAAACCCCTTAGGTCATCCTAGTTAGAGTTCACCTTGTTACTTCATTTTACCTTTGGGAACATCTTGCCTTAAGCCACATAGACCACATGAGCTAATGTGGAATCGGTGTCAATGGAACCTTACACAGAAAGAAAGCGGACTACTTTCCAAGGTAGTACCAAAACATTAACATAGCATCTATGTGGATCCACTAGCTAGTATTCCTATGGGGGTAACATAGTTCAAGAACTAGGAGAAGTAGTTGGGATCCTCTTTATGCTACATGCATTATAGTCTCCAATCTGATGAGTATATGAGTGATCCTACCTTTCCTATGTGGGAAGGGACACTCCTCACTTCTAGTTCACTCGGTGCTAAACTAGAGTCCCTTTTTTAAATGTATTTCATTATTAATCATAACTTAGTTTAGGTCATAGGGTCTACCCCTTATATAGTCATCATCATAGCTCAATAGGAATTGCATGAGTATTATCCTTTCATTATAATTCACACATGTGAGGTTAGCACATTTACATAATCACATTATGATAAGGCACATAAGTAAGTCATCACCATCCTTGTATCATTAAATCTTAGCCAACAACTCACAAGTCATAAATCAATACATTCCAATTCAACATCATACCAACCCCAATCAATCTTATCATAAGGTATACTTCAATACAATTTCATCATTAAACACAAGCAATCATAATTGAATAAAGGATTGAGATCACAAGACTTACCCCATCTCCTACACAAGCCATCATCGAAGGTTTTGCGATCAACCATCCAATTCAACCCAACAACGGGTGTACTATCATCACACAATATTAATCACTACAATAATGAAGTCAATTGAATCATTACACAACAATTCATCACTAGTTCATAACCTAGGGTCAGGGACTTGGGTCAATTTCATGATCTACTTTACAAAATAGCTTAATTCATCACTAAATAGCATAATTTAATCATAATACATCATAATCTAAGTATAATAATCAAAATAAACCATAAATAATACAATCTAGAAGATCAAATTCATAATAGAAGAAAACCCACTTGAAACTCATCTTTTTGAAATCAATTTGGAGGAACCCTTTGGGGAAAGAATCCTAAAGGTGAAAAGAATCTCATACCTTGTTAATTGAGGAAGATTGATGGATAAAAGTATTCTTGCCCTATAACCCTCATTTTCCTCGTCTTCTATGGAGTTTTTTTGGGAGAGAGAAAGTAGACAGAAGGAAGAGCAATTAGTTTTTTTGAATTACGAGAGCTGGGTTAGTTTAATTAGGATAGGGTCATTATATAGATCATTAAATAACTTAATTAAACCTATCTTAACCCCTAACTAATTAACTAGCCACCTAATTAATTAATTGGGCTAACCAAAAATGTGGCAGCAAAACAGTGACCTGACCTACGAGACCCCGACCTATGGACCGTAGGTCAGTCGACGGCCAGTGTCCCTTCCGTGCTGCACATCCTTCATTTTCATCACAGACATGCCAACATGACCTCTTCATTAATTTGGCTAAGCATACATTGACGGTGGCAATCGACGCCCCGTCGATTCGACCATGCCTCTGTCACACGCGGGTCCTAGACCCTAGATGAGACCGGCGTCGTTAACCTGTCAGAGCTCGCAGACAAGCCTCTTCTTAGCTTTCATCACAATCATACCGTTAAATTTAGCAGAAAATTTAAAACTTTACTAAAGTGTACTTAGACTTCATATAATTGCATAAGAGTGATATACTAACGGCTCCAGATAAACAACCATCTATTAACAGATTGAACAATTGAAATGAAGAATTCATAATATCATTAATAGTTGCCAAACCGGCCTTAATATAAAAGCTTGAAAAAATGTTTGAAAGGAAACGCTAGGGACAACATCTGCTAGCTATGTCTAATCTACCAAAGCTAGAATATAAACTATAGGCATCCTCGAACTCAAGAGGACCTACCAATGTCTGGAGGTACTAGTCCAAACAACTTCAACTGATCTTCAATCTTCTTCAAGGACCTGCACCTATATAAATAGTAATTGTATATGGGTTAGTACACACTTGTACTAAGTATGGGTGTATGCACATAAACACATAAGGACTATGCATGATCAAGGAAAACTTTTCCTATAGCAACATGCGATTTTTGGAAAGTGAAGTCATTTCTCTTTCCTAATTCGTTATTTATGAATCATGCTATGAATATGACATATTTTCATGCATTTAAAGCACACAACTCATTTTATATATGAACATATGACCTTGGAATCATGAACATAATTTTAGAACAATTCAAGCAAAAATTAATATTTTTGCTCCCCTTAGGCCGAGAGCTACCTCTCCCAGCCTTAGTTTATTTTTCAGTCTTTTCTTATTTTTATTGTGTAGTTCAATGATGTCCTTTCATCCTATGTTTTACTTACGAGTTCAATGATTCATTGTAGTCCCATACCTACAATAAATCAAGTAAGTAATCCAGCAGACTAAGGAAATGATTTGACTACCCTACTCACAAGTTGTTCTTTCCATTATTGTTAAATTGGGCATGAAGTCTTTATAAACCAATCTTTATTGGCTATGCCCATTCTTTGATTATTTGCATAATATATAGATCTTCGGGCATATATTCATACTCCAATTGATGGGTCATTATGTTTTGCTCCCTTTATTGGCATAGACCAATAATTGTTAAAACTTCATTCTTATCAAACACTAATGATTTGACATTCTTATGCTTTTGCTTACTTAGTTCACTTTGAACGTACATTTCTTCTTCTTTGATCTCACGTTCATTTTGAACATGCTAGGTTGACTTAGGATATTCTTTTAAGACTTCCATAGGGATCTTTCTTTGCAATGACTAAGAATGACTTACATCATTACTTAGTCTAACCTCACCATTTGGTCATCCTATCCGAACACCCCTCATTTTCCTACTTCTTTCTTTCTTTCTTTCTTTCTTTCTTAAAGAAATCTGTAGCATTAACCTACATAGATCATGTGAGATGACATGAAATCCAGTGTCTTCCCCACACTGAAAAGAGGTGGTTCACCGGCCAAAGTGAAACCGAATACTGCCTAGCTTTCTTAGGTGGATCCACTAGCTATTAACCTATGCTGGCGACATAGTTCAAAGACTAGCAGACTTTGGAGACTCTTATCCACCTTGCTGGTAGTCTCGTCTCATGAGGCTTACATGTGCTTGCACAAGCTCATTGCTAGTCTATCGGTGCTTAGCTCAGATTTATTATACTTTACAACTTTTAGAGTTGACTCATACATTGTGGAAGCTTGCTTCTAGTATGAGGTATTCTTAGCTCAATGGATGACTTGTCATCCCTTTATGTACTTGATGAATGTGAACTTAAATCTTACATTATCATCATGGTGTGAGTGAGACTTTTCTCGCGATTTCTAACACCCTCTTATGTGAGTATCTTTAACATAATTGTTTAGGTGCAAGTGAGACTTGTATCAGTTCTTTTAACACCCCATTCTAGGTCAATTTCATAACTCATAAGCTTTTAGTTATTTCATTACTCACCTTATCTTGTTCAATGTTATTTGGTAGTCTTGTACCATTCTTTATGAAAGTTATAAGGACTTATTCAATGTGCTACTATGTTCACAAGTTCATTTAGATAGGTTATGTTGGGACTTGTCCCAATCATTGGCATACCCTAGGTTATGATTTCATTGAGTTACATCTTGTCAAGTCAATCTTTAACATGTAATTGTCTTACAAGAAACATCATAATTTACATTGTCCATATAAGATTTGTATGACTTAGTCATTGGCCAATTCTATTACATATTTTGGAAATAATATTGTTGGCCAATTTATTGGCATAAACCAAACTTTCACTAAATATTTTTCATGATATTATCATTATTCAAGTCAATTAACTTCATGTATATACTATAGTAATCTCATCATTTTGAGCAAGCAAATTTTTAACATTTGATTAGCTTATAAGAACAATTTAGTGCTTAGTTTGGCCAAGCTATAAAGTTGATTTGGCATTGAAGATTCATTAACTAGCTTTGATTCTCATTATTATTTCTTCTTGAAACATTGCATTCCAAACACTTACAAACATATCTACTGTAAACACACGCAATAATCAAAACCTTAATTCCTTTCAATAGTAAACTGAATTTCATAAACGACTTATAACAATTACATCTTCTCGAACACAATTAGGCATTACAACCTTTCTTATCTCATGTAAATGATGCTCTAATCAAACGGATCTAACCTATAGGTCTCATTCAACATTATCTAATCACTGAAACCTACACATAATGATCAGTTAGCACCACATACCAACAACATGTTCGAGATTTTCATTATAAATACTACTAGAATAGGAAATAGGGAGAACTAGGGAGATGAACATTCGACAATTTCATTGGGAACAACCCTAGTTTCGGTTTTCTTGAATTCAAAACGTTTAAAAAGCCTCCTGGGGAAAGGAACCCAAGAGATAAAACACATACCTTACTGTAGAATTGAATTTACGAAGATCACCCTGTACTTTGCACGAAAATCTTGAAGAATTGCCTTGAAATCGCCTACGGAGAACCGAGTGTTTTTCTCTTACGTTTGTTCACTATTTTGCAGTCGTGAGAGACTACTAGATAAACATGATTCTAAGTCTTAGGAACTGAATATTGACTAATTCAACTTAGGCTAATTAAATTAATTAAATAAATCAATTAGCTAATTACCAAAAAGCCTCTCCTAAATTGACTAAAAATAGGAGAGCATTTGACTTAGCCAAATTCTGAAAATTTGCTAAGGGTGTCGGGTTTGACCATGAATTTAAATTAATTAATTAAGTTACTAATTTAATTAATTAAGTGACCTAGGGTAATTACTGAAGTACCCCTAAGTCACTAGGACCATAACCAACCCCTTTGGACCATCCTAGGATAGGTACTAGTATGTTTCTTTAGTTAGCTACTCGGCTAGTGTCACCCGGTTAGGTCTTAGATGTCGGGCCACTAGTTAGTTCATTTTAGTTAGTCCTAAGTTAGTTATCTAGTTAAGTAAGTTAGTTAGAGTCTAGGATTGGTTAGGAAGCTCGGCCCCACGTGGCTTGACCCGACGCGTGCCGGTCCCCTAACCGCCCTAACCGAATCGGCTGGGCTTGGTCACTTGGTCTCTCGGCCGGTAGCACATGTGCTTGCACATGTGTTGCCGTGCACTTTCCTAATCGGGCACTCTGTAGTTGCACTTGGAAAGTTCACTTCTTGTCCCAAGGATCCTCACTATGTCATTGGGCACTGCTTAATCGACATGATCATTTTAAATGATCATGTGCTATGGTACCTAGGCTTGACACTTGGATGCCTCGTACCTAATGTGTGTAAGCAATGAAATTAAAAATTTTAGATTAGGGTCTTGATTGCAGGTACAATTCCTACACAAGCTTGGATTGGGGAATTTGAACATCAAAGTGTATTTCAAGTTACTTGTTAATACATAAAATTTGGCTAACACCCTTAAGCCAATATTCTCTAACATGCCTAATATTATTCAATATTTGGCATTGGGATGCCTATGTACCCCAATACATATGCTTAAAACCTAGTAGACTCTTCACTAGACAAGTACATTTTCTGCAATGTTACATTATCCCCCCTTAGGAACATTCCTCCCCGAATGACAGTACACATCATTTTGGATCAAAGAGGGTATTTTTGAAAAATACATCAACATACTTGAAACTTTACTCTTTGTGAATATCTGATTCGCAACTTACTCTGGATGATGCACATTACTCAAAGCTTATATGAAGTTTCATATCTGAGATAACTCGATGCACGTCACAACTCATGCGACACAAATATCATGTCAACGCTACACAAAAACAGCAACATGAAAGCAAGCATGAACTCATATTAACTCATATAGTGCAAGTATAACACACACAGTCATGGACTTAAAACACCAAAACCGACTAATGCACTAAAATTTAGAGTTTCATAAACAAAATCAGACTTAGGAAGAGTATATCTAATCTCAAGAACTGAACAAGTGAGGGTAACGGGATCTCATATCGGCCTCGACCTCTCATGTTGCTCCCTCAACAAGGTTGTTCCTCCATAACACCTTTACGGTGGCAACCTTCTGTTCCTCATCTTCTTCACTTGGCGATCTAAAATTTCAACTGGAACCTCTTCATAAGAAAGGTTCTCATCGACTCCTAACCCCTCAATAGGCAGGATGGATGTTGGATCACCTAGACACTTTTAAGGATCAAAACATGAAACACTGGATGAACAGAAGCCAAGTCATTTGGTAAAACTTCAGTTCATAGGCAACATTCTTTACTCGCTGTAAGACCTCATAAGGACCTATATACCTCGGACTCAACTTCCCTTTCTTACCAAACCTCATCACCCCTTTCATGGGTGATATATTCAGGTAGACTTGATCACCTACCTCGAATTCAAGAGCCCTCTTCCTGTTATCAGCATAGGATTTTTGACGACTGTAAGCAGTAGCCAATCTATCCATGATCATTCTCACCTTTTCCATAGCCTCATGTATGATCTCAGGGCCAAGGATGGAAGACTCTCCTACCTCAAACCACCCAACTAGGGACCTACATCTCCTGCCATACAATGCTTCAAAAGGTGCCATCCTAATACTAGAATAGTAGCTATTATTATAATTGAACTCAATCAGTGGCAAATGATCATCCCAACTCCCCTTGAAGTCAATAACACATGCTCTGAGCATGTCTTCAAGGGTCTGAATGGTACGCTCTACTTGTCCATCTGTCTGAGGATGAAAAGCAGTACTGAGCTTCACCTATGTACCCAAGATCTTTTGGAAAGATCTCTAAAAGTGAGAAGTGAACTGGGCTCCCCTATCCGAAATGATAGATAAAGGGATCCATGCCACCTCACTATCTCATCAATATACATCTTTGCATAATCTTTGGCCCTGTAAGTAGACTTCACAGGAATGAAGTGAGCAGACTTAGTCATCCTGTCAACAATGACCCAAATGGAATCATGCAGTTTCCTGGTCCTGGGCAGACCAACCACAAAGTCCATATTAATAGCCTCCCACTTTCATGTTGGGATGTCAATCGACTGGGTAAGTGTCACGACTGGAATCTAGACCCCAGACGAGACCGGCGTCGTTGACCTCTCAGAGGTCGTAGACAAGCCTACTTACGTCATTCTTACTTCATCTAGGTTAATTTTAGCGGAAAATTTGAAACTTTTTGTTTCTTAACATACTTATAAAAACATTCTCATTAATACGTAATTGTTCACCATCAACCATCTAACATTAAGAGATAAGCAACTGACAGAAATTGTTCAATTCTTATTAAGTGTATAATTTCCAAAATGGCACCAATACATAGTCTGAATAAAAATAGGAAAGAAACACTAGTGGAATATGCTCCACTAGCTCAACTCTAAAACTAAGCTAGAATATAAAACAGTAGCATCCTCGAAAGCATGAGGACTTACCAAAACCGGATGAATGCTGGACGTCCGGATAACTGCAGCGATGATCCTGTAGCTCTATCGTCCACCTGTGCCTACACCTAAAATAGTACAGTTTGTATAGGGTTAGTACACACTTGTACTAAGTATGGGTATATGCAAGCACACACCAAGTACATGCATGAGAAAGAATAGCTCTTTCCTAACAACATGATTTTTGGAAGTCAAGTCAGTGGACTTGCCAAATTGAGATTAGAAAAGTTTCCAAATTTGGATTAGGAAAGTCAATGAGCTTTCCAAATTTGGATTAGGAAAGTCAGTGGGCTTTCCACATTTGTAATAGGAAAGTTATGCCATGAGAATAACATACATCATCATACTTTTCACATTTGCACACAGCATATAACATTTACACATAGCACATATCATATAGCATACAACACCTTTTGCATGTAGCACATAACTTCTTTATTGTCATTCATTCATATGCCATGAGACCTTGGAATCATGGACTTAACATTAAGACCTCCCAGAAATGAGGGCTCAACAGATGGGACCTCAACTAGGGAGTCTTCATTAGCAAACACAGAGTCTGCTTCATTCATTAATACGTACTCCATTTCATTTCATTCATAGGTTAGTGTAAACACCAGTTATACCTAGGATGTAGTTTAAGACTTTCATTAGGTTCGTTGTGCAATGACCAAGAATGACCTAATGTCATTAGTTGAATCTAACTCACCTTTTGATTATCCTATCCTAACACCTTTGGTATCATTCATTTCATTATGTGCATCATTTGAGGCTGGCCTCATTCATTCATTGGGAACTTTAACTTTAACCGACATAGATCATGTGAGCATCATGAAATCCAGTGTCTCCCCCACACCGAAAAGAGGTGGAATCACCGGCCAAAGTGACCCAAAAACATGCTAGCGTACATGGGAATTTAACCCCGCCAGATCCCTATATTGGCAGTATAGGTTCGAAGACTAGGAGATATAAGGAGACCCATACCCGGCATGCCGGACAGTCTCATCTCATGAGAGTTACGTGAACCTCCGCCCTTCCCAAAAGAAGGCATCACCGCTCATAGCTAGTCTATCGGTGCTTAGTATAAAGTTCCATTACATTCATCTCATACGTCATGGAAGTGGCTTCTAGTATGAGGACATCATAGCTCATTAGATGATTTCTCATCTCATCATTCGTATTGAGTGTGTTAAGCTCAATACTCTCATTAGAGTGTTCATAGAGACTGGTCTCTTCATTATCTTACAATCTCATAGGTGAGTACGTATTGGTAACATTTACTTAGGCTCATTTGAGATTGCTCTCATCATTTACATTAGCCTAATATCATGTTGTCACCACATTCATCATCATTAGCACCTTTGCTTTTCATACTTATTCACCTCTTATTACGTAAATGTTCATTTCATCATATCATTGTTCATTTCATCATTTCATTGTTCATTTCATCATTTCATTGTTCATTTCATCATATCATTGTTCATTTCATCATTTCATTGTTCATTTCATCATATGCCAATGCACTTGGCCATTTAGTGTATTTACACTCATATTTAACCCTTCTAGGGTTTCATCATTTCATTTCATACATCTTAGGTTCACTTACTTTTGAACGTATGTTACACTTATGTGTCTTTACATACAAGCCATGAGGCTTCATTCATAGTTTGTCTAAGTCATTCATGTTTACCCAAGATTATGTGGTACAAGACTTATGCATCTTGTAGATATGTCAAGATATTGATTTCGATCTTTAGAGGCAGCATTCATTAAATATTTACTTACGTATGACTTATGTGTCAATACGGAACTGGGCAAGGGAACCCAATTTCGAATCCCTTAGGCAACACTTGATCCTTTGTATTTTTCAGATTTGGGGGACCCTAGTTCGATCCCCATCAGCCCCATAATATTTCCTTTATTTTTCTTCTCTATTTTTCGTCCAAGGCATGGAGGTTGTGGGATCAATCCCCCACAAGCTCATTCTTTTACTATTAATATCTATTAACTTTCTCACCTATCCAAGAGGTTGTGGGTTCAATTCCCATTCACCTCATTTTATATTTCTCCTTTATTTTCCTCTTAACTCTCTCATCTATTCAAGAGGTTGTGGGTTCAATCCCCACTCTCCACATTTATTTTTCTCCTAACTCTCTCATCCATTCCAGAGGTTGTGGGTTCAATCCCCACTCTCCACATTTATTTTTCTCCTTTATTTTTCTCCTAACTCTCTCATCCATTCAAGAGGTTGTGGTTTCAATCCCCACTCTCCACATTTGTTTTTCTCCTTTATTTTTCTCCTAACTCTCTCATCCATTCAAGAGGTTGGGGGTTCAATCCCCACTCTCCACATTTATTTTTCTCCTTTATTTTTCTCCTAACTCTCTCATCCATTCAAGAGGTTGGGGGTTCAATCCCCACTCTCCACATTTATTTTTCTCATTTATTTTTCTCCTAACTCTCTCATCCATTCAAGAGGTTGGGGTTCAATCCCCACTCACCACATCTATTTTTCCTTGCATTTTTCTCACGAAAAGTTTATGTAATTTTCATTTAGTGAGGTCATGGGTTCAATCCCCAATGACCTCACATTTTAAAAAAAAAACGAAGCTCATTTTCTTAAAAATTGGCCGAGACTATAATTTCCAGCAGGCTGGAAATTTAGTCTCTTCCAATCCATTTTTGTCTTAATCTTTTGTTGATTTTTTTGTAGCTTTCATGTAATGATGTCTTGGATTCAATCCTTACTGATTTCACTTATTTTACATTCATTTTTCATTGCATTTTGTACCACTTTGTTTGGCTGAACCCAACCTTCCAAATGCTGAAAATTTGTTCACTATTTTCAGCTTCTTTTTACCATCATTCATACGTTAATTCTTAAGGCATTTCGTGGATCATTTGGTGCATCTTTAAGTGTAATATTTTTATGATTATATTCATCCAAGAATTACCATTACATCCAGCAACATTACACCACTTTTACACCTCATGATTTACACAAACCTTCGCACATAAAATTCAACCATAAAAACATATCATTTTCCACATACTTTCGGTTGAGATAACTTAACATGCTTACAATCCTAAACACATAATCATTAACACATTATCACGCAAATCACACTTCATACTTAAACTACCAGCAAACATACCCAACCTGCGATTCATTTGGGAGCTAGTGACAGGGACATGCAACGGGAACAATCCTAGTTTTCGGATTAGAATTTACTGAATCTTAAGGGGTCTCTTGGGAAAGGGACCAAGAGAGAAGAAAACCCATACCTTAATTTGCTTGTTCAAATGTGAATTTGCTGCCCAAAATCCTCTCCAAAACTCAGTCCAAACCTCCTTAAGTTTCACCACCAACTCGACGGAATCTTCTCTTTGCCTTAACGTTTTTGGTTACTTTGTTTTTCTTAAAATTTCATGTGAGTTCTTCAAGTGTGAAGAACTCTTAATATTATATCAGTTCTTGAAGTTGTTTTGGCAGAAAAAAAAAACGTGAGAGAGATTGTGAGAGAGTGAAACGTGTGAAGTTGTTTAGGCTTAGATAATGACTTAGTCAATTTAGGACTCTCCTTAGTATATTAAAAAATCTGATTTTCCTTTTATTTTAAATCATCTAATAAATAATAAATATAATTAATTACATTAATTTATCAATTTAAATAAAAAAAAAATCATTGCTTCCACCTAGGTTCGAACCCGGGTGGAGCAAGACTCCACTCAGAGCTCAAATTCGGCTCTCTCTTCTAAAATTGCCCTCCATATTATTAAATAATTAAATATATATATATTTAGGGTAATTACGATATTACCCTTAGCCTGGTAAAAGACCATTTTACCCCTAGACCCTCAAAACTTAAAATTCCTTCTTTTTAAGTCCGGTAAAAACTCCTTCGATAAATCTTTGTTTTCGAGAGCCTTACTTGGTTGGTTCCAACCTTTCCAAGCTCAATAACTCCCCAAGTTAGTTGGCTTGGTTGTAGTAAGGGTTCTGAGGTCTGGTTCTACGCGTATCAATCCGTGTGAACCCTGGTCTAATCATAGGCATTCTTGACACACTAAGCATTTCTTATCTTATCCAATTTCAGGGTTGTTACATTATCCCCCCTTAGGAACATTCGTCCCCAATGACATACTAACTATCTAGCGTAATGACAGTCAGATCATAACATAGTTACTATACACAATCAAGCAATAGCAACAAAGAATGGAGAGATAAGGAAACTTAGACTTAAGAGTAGGAAGTCTAACCTCAAGGGCTGAATAGATGAGGGTAGCGGGATCTCATGTCGGCCTCGGCCTCCCACGTAGCACCCTCAACAAGATGATTCCTCCACAATACCTTCACTGTGGCAATCTCCTTGTATACTCTATCAGCTCTTACATTTCCTCCCGTTCGGACAATCCTTCATAATGTGACCGGTTTGCCACAACTATAACATCATTAGGGTCCATCATACATTCTCCTCCATGCATTATGCCACACTTCCTATTAGGTGGCCTCTCCTGGGCTGTAAAGTCTTACGAACTTAGGGAGTAATCCCTGACTGATATCGAGCCTGCTTAAGGTTGATGAATTCCTCAACCTTAGTCTCCTTCATTTATCTGGGAAAGAACTGCTCTAGAGTAGCCATCTTGAAAAGATTCCAAGTAATAGGATCTCCTCCTAAGGCCTTGCTATCCTGTCACACCTTATACCAGGATTGAGCTACATCCTTTAGCTGGTAGGATGTAACTCAGACTTTTCACATCAATCAAACCCAACAGCCTGAGCTGTAAAGTGCTAGCTTGGGCCATTTATACCAACATTGTTTCTTACTTCATCATCTGTCAACCATCTGGGTTAACAGGCATCTCTATTCCAGCAGCTGGATCCTGGGGGAAAACTTGGATTACCCCAGTAGCTGCTCCTCCAATATCTCCGCCTGCTTTTCTCCTTGTATTCATCTTTCGGAAACTTCAAGAGTTGATGTTAGACACGCTCATAACACCAAAAAATCAGACATTAGGAAAAGCACGATAAGATCAAAGAAGGGAAACTTTCCTACGCATCATGCAGTCTCTAATTCAGGATAGTGGTGCACTTCACTACCATGA